>PVJH01017704.1:0-47087 GCA_004026705.1 Nesogale talazaci | reverse complement strand
GGGGGGGGGGGGATGACTGGCTGTTGCTTCAAAAAGACAAAGACATTCCAGAAAGAAGCTGTAGTCACTCACATTTACATGGTTCAACTCTGAATCATAACCCAAAAATACTGCTGTCAGCATAGAATGTTGATTAAATTTAAATAAGATAGGACTACACTGGAAAAAATAATAGAAAGAATAGTGGTGTGTGTGAGAGAGAGAGAGAGAGAGAGCACTCACAGTACCTAGTTCTCATTACACCTTTAGGGCATGTATCTTGGTGACTCCCACTGTCATTGAGGTGATGCCGAGTCATAACAATCCTGTAGGGCAAGCGAGACTTGCTCCTGTGGGTCTCTGAGACGGGAACGCTTTATAGGAATGGTAAGTCCATCTTTCTACAGAAGAGTGGGTGGGAATTTTCACCTGCTGGCCTTTTCGTGAGCAGCCCAACGTGTAACCACTGTGACTCCAGGGTTCCTTATATCCTTATCAGAAGGGAAATATCAAGAAGAAGCGATTAAAGAAACACACACACACACAGAAAAGAAAACCACCAAAGAGGCTGAAAGATGTTGCCTCAAAGAAGATGGAAGCAGAAGTGTGAAGAGCTCGTAAAGGGAACCACTAGAGCACCCCCTAAGCCCCAGTGAAACTACGTGCTTTTTAAAAAAAAAATCATTTTATTGGGGGCTCGCACATCGTTTTTCACAATACATACATAAACATACAGTGCCAAGCACCTTCACATGTCCACTGCTATTATCGTTCTCCAATCATCCGCCTTTTCCCTTGAGCCTCTAGTATCGGCTTTTCCATCCCTTCCCCTCTTCCCCTGCTCTCTCCTTCCCACCAACCCTCAATACTTTACAAATTATTATCATTCTGTCATATCTTACACTGCCCGACCTCTCCCCCAACCCACTCCCCTGATGCCCATCCTTCAGATAGGAGCTTATGTGTATATCCTTGCCGTTGGTTCCATCTCTCCACCCCACCCTCTCTCCACCCATCCAGTATCTCCAATCCAACCACTGGCCCGAAGGGGCTCATCTGTCTTGGTTTCCCCATATCTCCAGCTCCCCTCTTCACTAGTGTACCTTCTCCAGTCCATCTGGATTTGTAAGGTAGAGTGGGGGCCATGATGGTTTGCGGGGGAGAGGGAAGAAGGCTTCAGGAACTAAAGGAAACTTGTAAGCATCATCACTGCCCAGCTGCCCCCCGACTGGTCTGTCTCCTCCCCGTGACTCCCCTGTAAAGGGGTGACCAATTACCCACCAGTGGGCCTTAGGTCCCCACCCTGCTCTCCCCCTCATTTGTAATGATGTGATTCTTGTTCTTTGGTGCTCAATACCTGTTCCCTTCGGCCCCTCTTGATCACACAGGCTGGTGTGCTTCTTCCATGTGGGCTTTGCCATTTCTGTGCGGAATGGGGACTCGATTATCTTCCAGTCTTTAGACTCCAGACATTCAATCATTTGGTAGCTGGGCCCCTCTGTATCCATTTGTCTTCAGCGACAGCGGGAGTCAATTGGTCCATTGATTTTTATTTTTGTTCTTTGATGTCTGATACCAGGTTGTTTCAGCACCTCATGATCGCACAGGCAAGTAAGCTTCTTTTATGGTGGGTTTTGTTGCTCCTGAGCTAAATTACATGTATGCCTTATATTGATTTTAGAGATTACAACAAAAGATAAAAGCTGGGAAGAACCCAAACAGCTATCAATAAATGAATGGTGAAATGAAAATGTTTCACTCATATAGGAATATGTATGCATCTGCTTTTAAAAAATGCAAGTCTATGGGGATGTGCAGGGAATTTTCTAAAATACATTGAAAAAGGTTTTGTTGTTGTTATTGTTGTTGCTTTTTTTTTCCTTTTTAAGAAAGCTGCAAAGGAATTATAATATGTTTTATTTTTGTACCACCCCAGTATTTAAAATAATTTAAGAAGACTATTTATCAATCCTTAAAAGGGATGAAGATAACATAATGCCATAGACATGTCACCAGGATGAGGGAGGCCATTAGGAGGGGGTCATAGTGGAGTCCAAGGGTTCACAGGGTGCTCATTGAACAGGCCTGGAACAAAGGGAACTGTCACACATTCATGACTGATGGACGATCAAGACATCACAACTACAGATGGGATTGCAGAAGCAGGAATAGGAACATGATTCAGACAAGGACATTAAGCAAGAGCTTACACATCTGCCCAGAATCTTCTGATTAAGCAGTCTGATAGAGCATGACTGTGTCCTTCAGTATTTTCTGTGAAGGATACACTCAGTCAAGCCCTAAGACACTGGATGAGGAGAAGCAGAGGTAATCCACATTCCAATGCACTCTGCCTGAGGACAAGATTATCTACATCCTGGATTGATGGTCAGAAGGAGTTCAATGGAGACTTAATCTATGAAGGGACTCGACAAATGGATTTGGGGCTGTCCATGTCACCCATAGCTTTCTGAACACTGCATTATCAGAATTTAAGTTCTAATATAACTCAGGGTCACCAGCTGAGTTTGCTTCAAGAACTAAAGTCGTTCAAAATGAAATAATATATTATGGTTAGGTTTTTGTTTTGTTTTTTAAATTCATTTTACTGGGGGCTCATACAACTCTTATCATAATCCATTCATCCTTCCATTGTGTCAAGCATATTTGTACTTTTGTTTCCACCATCATTTTCAAAACATTTGCTTTCTACTTGAGTCCTTCGTATCAGCTCCTCATCTTTACCCCTCCTTCTTTTCCCCCCTCCCTCATGAACCCTTGATAATTTCTAAATTAATATTATTTTGTCATATCTTACACTGTCTGACATCTCCCTTCACTCACTTTTCTATTGTCCATTCCCAGTGAAGAGCTTATATGTAGAGCCTTGTTATCGGTTTCCCCCTTTTACCTGACCTTCCCCTTCTCCTCTTGGTATTGCTACTCTCATTATTGGTCCTGAGGGATTTTTTAGGTCCTGGATTCCCTGTGTTTTCAATTCCAATCTATTCCAGTGTACATCCTCTGGCCTAACCAGATTTATAAAGTAGAATTGGGATCATGATAGTCGGGGGGCGGGGGGGTGGAGGAAGAATTAAAGAAATAGAGGAAAGTTTTTTGTTTCATCGTTGCTATACTGTACCCTGATTAGCTCATCTCCTCTCTTAGACCCTTATATAAGGGGATGTCCAGTTGCCTACAGATGAGCTTTGGATTTCCACTCTGCACTCACTCTCATTCACAATGATATGATTTTTGTTTTCGTTTCTTGATGCCTGATACCTCATCCTTTCAAGATCTCATGATCACACAGGTTGATGCGCTTCATCCATGTGGACTTTGTTGCTTCTCAGCTAGATGACCAGTTGTTTGCCTTCAAGCCTATTAGACCCCAGATACTATATCCTTTGATAGCCAGGCACCATCAATTTTCTTCACCACATTTGCTTCTGCACCCATTTGTCTGCAGCAATCGTGTTGGGAAGGTAAGCATCATAGAATGCCAGTATAAAAGAAGAAAAAGAGTTCTTGCATTGAGGGAATACTTGAGTGGAGACCCAATGTCCATCTGCTACTTTAATACTAAACCTATAAATAAGTGCATATAGATCTATTTTCCCACCATCATATATAAATTTATTTACATATGTACAAACCTGTATTTAGACCTCTATAAATACTCTTTGCTTTCTGGTTCTTTTGGAAAAATTTTTTTTAATGTTGACTGAGTAACAACAAATTAAATAAAACCTTTATATATTGAATTGATAGATTCATGTGTGTCCACATCAATACTACTAGAAAATCAGTTACAGAATCACACAAATGGAGAAATTATAACCAGACTAACAATGACTTGGATGGTGGAATTATACTTTTCACACATGGACTTCAGTAAGAGCTGAGTTTTATATAAAGGAGATGCTTTTGTTGCTATTGTTACAAGAGTAGAACAAACAAGTGTTTCCAAATCCTCTATGTCTTCTAGATTCTTAAACCACTGCCCTCTCTCAAAGTCCTTACATGGCTTGTTGGCAGTCCCAGATAAAAGTACAAGATCTTTAGGATGACCTTGAAGATGCTGTGAGGAAAGCTCCTGCTGACATGTCCAGTGTAAGTTCTGACCTCTTCCTACTATCCCCTGCATGTCAGTTCTGTGCTCATCTAAGTTCTGCCTGGGCAACCCATTTCTGGTTCCCTTCCCTCCACTGGACCATTCTGTAGTTCCTCTCCATCTCCTGCAGGGCCTAGACAGTGCTTGCTTTGAGTGACTTAACCTTACCACCACCACCCGACCCTCCATCCTGGGCTGAATTTTCCCCTCCAACTCCGAGGCAGCTTTTGCATGACTTGCCACCTTACATTTATTGTTTTCAGAGCCAGTCGATCTCCTGTCACTACATATCTGCATCCAGGGTTAGATATATTTACAATAATGACAGGGAGGAGGTGGGGGAAAGAGGCACTGTTGAGGTGGCTTAAATACAGCCAGACGTTTCATGGGATTTGATAACTTGGTGTGAAAGTTTAGGGTCATAGCTTCATGGGACATCCCAATTAATTGGTCTAATAACATGCTTTGTGCTTCTGCTCTACTGCCTGGCTCACTGAATGGTGTCTGGAGTTATAAACCCTTCCAAGGCACAACAAGTGGTCTCTATTTACCTGGAGCACAGAGAAAGAAAAAGAGCCAGGAATAGGAAGAGGATGTACAATGTGTGACTAATTGCCTCCCTGAACAACTGTTTCCTTTGCCAAAAGACCGGAAGAATTGAATGGCACTTGGCTACCATGTCTAAACATTTTGTTCAAAAATTCCATAGGAACACTCTAATTAAAAAGGAGGAAACTGCAAAACAGAATTTCAAATTATCTTGGCAATATATGTAGACTTTCTGAGACCATCCATAGGAGATGAAAGCCTTGAAAAAAAAACCAAAAGCGAGTAGCCATCTAGCTGAGAAACAACAAAACCCACACACCAGTCTGTGTGATCACAAGGTGTCATTGCAGTCAGGTATCTTGCATCAATAAACAAAAGATCATATCATTATGAATGCAGGAGAGTGTGGAGTGCAGACCCCAAACCCATCAGTTGGAAACAGAACTTCCCTTTATAGAAGGGTCATGGGGAGGAGACAAGTCAGTCAGGATGCAATATATCAATGATGAAACATTTAACTTTCTTCTAGGTCTTTAATATCTCCTCCTATTCACTATCATGATCCCAATTCTACCTTACAAATCCAGCTAGAAACTAGACCAAAGGATGGACCCTGGTACAGATAAGAGCTAGAGACACAGGGAATCCAATAGAGATAAAGCCCTTAGGATCAATATTGAGAGTAGCCACATCAGGAAGGGAATGGAAAGTTGGGGGGGGGGGGCGCATCAAAGGGGAACAGATAACAATGATCTATATATATAACCTCCTCCCTGGGGGATGGACAACAGAAAAGTGAGTGAAGGGAGACATTAGACCGTGTAATACATGACAAAATAATGATAATTTATAAAGGGTTCATGAGGGAGGGAGAGGAGAAGTGGGAGGGATAAAATGAGGATCTGATACCAAAGTCTGAAGCAGAAAGAAAATGTTTTAAGAATGATGATGGCAATAAATGTACAAATTTGCTTGACACAATGGATGTATGTATGGATGGAAGGATGAATGGATTCTGATAAGAGTTGATGAGCCACCAGTAAAATGGGTTTTTTTAAAGAAAATTTTTCAACCTTAAATCAAAAGTTTGTGAACATTTTGAATTAAAGAGCATAATTTTTACCAAAAACATTTTGAAACTTCCTCAAATTGCCTGAAGTAATCTGAAAGGTCTCCCTAGAGCATTATGCTCTTTTAAGAATTATCTGTATGGGATATAATTGATGACAACAGGAAAGATTATATAGGACCCTTAGGGATCTGTCACTTTATTTTAGTGAGAGAAAAACAACTTAAATAAGGAAGGGAGCCATTGTTACACAACTCAAAGGATGTAATTGATGCCACTAAATTGTGCATGTAGAAACTGTTGACTTCATATGCTTTGCTGTGTATGTTCTAGACAATAACAACAAAATAAATAAAATCTAGAAAGATTAATTCAGCCAATTAATAAAAAACATTTTTTAAAAGGATCCATGTTTTATTCAATTTTCTATCCCCAGATTTTAGCATAGTGCCTGGCACCTAAAAAACACAGTGCAAGTAGTAAACCTCTGGTTGGATAATCTGGGCACAGGTGAATGAAAGTCTGGTACACTCATATATATTTTGGGGGTACGTATGACTATGAATCTCTACTTTGTTGTGTCCTGGCATATCTTCCATCTAAGTCTATCAGCTTCTAAAGGTAGTGTTTTAGCTTTCTAACCCCCTGAATAATTTTTCCCACTTTAGTTTACACATAGCAAAATAATAGTTTGGACATCCTCAAGGGACTCAACTCATGTTGCTTTTAAATGTTCATTGAATTGGGGGAACTATAAAAAAGAAGTCTGGGGCTGAGCCCCGGTGGCGTAGTGGCTGTGCATGGGACTGTGGCCCACTGGGATGGAGATTTAATTGCAGCAGCAGCTCCACAGGCGCAAAGGCTGGGCCTCCTACTCCCACCACCAGAGGGCAGTGATGCCCCCCCTAAAAAAAAGAAGTCTGAAGGGGCAAGGTCAGGGATGTAGAGTGAATAGGGGAAGGTTTCTCAACAAAATTCTTGCAGGGCCATGCTTATCCTTGAAAAATGATCAAGTGTATTGTTGTGATGGGCAAAAGTTCCTCTACTCAACTTTCTTGTTGGTCATAAATGCTACGTTCCATTTCCTTAAGACTTCTTCCTACTATGCTTCTGTGGTGGTCATGCATTCAATATATCATTTTTTTTATTGAGATATAGGGGTGGAGTGTAGCCTGTTCATCTGGAGATAGCCATTGAGTAGCCAATGAGGCCTCTGTGTGGGCATGGCTTTCTCCTGAGACTCCTGGAAATCTCACAGTATTTCCTTGGTGGAGATGAGAAGCTATCTCCCCAATTGTTGGGAGTTAGTCTCAGAAACAACAGACTATGGAAAAGACAAGGTGACAGCATCCCAGGAGCTGGACAAGTTGGAGGAGAAGCCACATGGCCTTACCCTGATGGAGCCAGACCTCTGAAGCTGATGAAACCACATGCAGAGCCCTGTCAGTGCTGAGTTGCCTCTACCATCACTGGATGCTTTTGATGGACCCTAAGCCCTGGAAGCGAGGAGCCATGGGGAGCCCCCTGCCAGTGCCGAGACTGTGCACCCACTGGCCTATGACTTCGTGAGTCGGAAGGAGACTTTATAGACTGATATCGGGCATATGGGCTAATATCAGACTTATGACTTTGAAATGGACTGGGCTGGGTTGCTTTCTCAATGTTGCATTCCTCTTGCATATAAACCTTTTCCTTATATCCGTATGCATGTCTATTAATTTGTTTCTCTACTCTACCGAGACTAACACAGTTTCTATGAGTACACTGTGCCCTTCTAGAAAATATATTAAAATTACAACTTTGGGATCCAAAAAATAACAACCACCATAACCTTGTGACCCAATCTTTCTGCCTTGAACATAAGTGATCCAGCAGATCCCTTTGGGAAGCATTATTTTGATTAGAGTTTTTGAAGGTATCCTCGTAAGACTAAATGTATATAGACTAAATGTATCCAGCAATGATGACAGAAACATATTTAAGCACATTTATTTAGAATATCAATACATATTTGAACTGGAATCTTTTCTTTTTAACTCACTTTCGTACATAGAAAACTTTATCTAATGTAAATGAATGACTCACATGGTTGTAGAGGCTGGCAAGTTTCAAGTCCATGGATGGGAGACTTCTCCTAGCTCTGATAAACCAAGATCAGCCAGTTCATGATAGGCTGCTGGCTCACAAGAAGCAGAGACTAAGGAATCTTGAGATCAACAATCAGTATAGCCAGCTGATAACTCAGTCTCAAGAATCAGAAGTGAGATGGTGATTCGAGATTCAGAAAGAGCCTGAGAGCTTTGCTAGACTGTTCCTATAGATTGGGTGCCAGCCATTCTCCAGAGGAAACTCTCTTTTAACTTTGCTTTGCTGCTTGCAGCATATCTTTCCCTGAAGGTCTTTTATCATCTGGGAAAGACTGTATCATCACATCACTGCCAAACCACAGAGAATTATGTGTTATCCATGTTGACACACAGTATTAACCACCACAGTTACATTTAGAGGATTTCAAAGAATTAACTAGTTGCTTTGAAAGTTGCTAATTAAAAGAAAGTAATCAAACATTTACCCTTAATTTTCTGTAAGAAGTACTCCTCAGGATACGA
Source organism: Nesogale talazaci (assembly GCA_004026705.1). Lineage (NCBI taxonomy): Eukaryota > Metazoa > Chordata > Mammalia > Afrosoricida > Tenrecidae > Nesogale > Nesogale talazaci. The sequence goes on along the minus strand of PVJH01017704.1, from coordinate 38,767 downwards.
ATTCATTGATGAAAGGACATTGCTGTTTATGGACCTATTCAAATAACAAATGAAGAAAAATAGTAGAATCAGAATATCTCTGTTTTGTAACCTTAAATGAATTAATTCTAATCATCAAAAAAATGCAACCTAATATTATATACTTCCTTATAGAAAAATACAATATCATCTATAAATTAGTCTTTAAAAAGCAAACAAACATACAAAAAAAACCCTAATTGAAATCTGACTAAGCATCTACATCTAATTTCCAAATCAAAAGAAATCCAGAGGGGCTGAGCCCTGGTGGCCTAGTGGTTGTGTGCGGGGCTGCGGCCCACAGGGTTGACAATTCAAATCCAGCAGCAGCTCTCCAGGAGCAAGGCTGGGATTCCTACTCCCACCAGGGCAGTGATGCCACAAAAAAACAAAACAAAAGAAATCCAGAGGACAGAGGATAATATAATTTGCTATGGATATAAAAGTATCTATTATATATGTGTGTATATATCTCCAAACTATATAGAAGAAACAAAGAACTTTTCAAGGAAATTTTGGTGGGATAAAATGAATAACAGAAATACATAGATTACAGATTACTTATTTAGATTACTTATTCACACAGATACATTATCTAAACAATTTAAAAAGTAATTGGAATAATGTGAACACTAATAGTATTATGGTTTTGCCTTTACAAAGTGCTCTCATTTTTATAGATATGTTCTGGGAATATTAACAGAAGAAATTACATTATGTGTGTAATCTGCTAAAGGCATTCTGAAAGGGTAGGATGAATGTGGGCATAGATGAAATAGAACCACACACTACAAAGTCCCTAATAGTTGCAGCTGAGTGAGAATTGTTCTGAAGTTCTTCATACTATTGTTTTTCACATGTCAGAAATTTTCCTTAATAAAAAGAAGTCAATATTACTTCTGGCAACATTATAGACTAGGCAGATCCTCAACAACACACAAATAAAAGAAACCCTATCCATTCATGTAGCAAAGGTACTTCACAAAACCTCACACTCAACAAAATGGAAATAAAAGGGAAACGCCTCCACATGCTAAAGGTCATCTATATAAAACCAACTGCCCATGTGATGCTCACTCGACAAAGACTGGATGCATTCCTCTCGAGAACCAGATAAGGATGTCTTTTACCAGCACTCCTAGTCAATATTGTGCTGGAAGTCTTAGCCAGAGCCATAAGACAAGTGACATTAAAAGCATCCAAAGAAGAAGTGAACTCTATGTTTACCGATAATAGGATCCTCTACCTCGGAAGAGAAGTGTTGCTATGCAGTTGGTTACACATTGGGTTGCTAACTTCGGGGTTGGCGTTTCGAAACCACTCACCACCCTGAGTGAGAAGGCTGAGGCTTTCTAGCCCTGTAAAGAGTTACAGTCTCTGAAACCCACAGGGCAGCTCTATTCTGTCCTACAGGGCTTCCATGAGTCGCAACAGAGGAGCTGGCACGAAGGGCTCAGACAGAAGTAAATGTTTAGAGCATGATGATGGCAACATATGTACAAGTATACTTGATATAATTGATATATGGAATGTTATGAGTCCCTAATAAAATGAATTTTAAAAAATAACCTTTCATATATAAGTATGAATTTAGAGCTTTTCCTTAAAAAAAATCAGCTATAATAACATAAGAGTTCCTTGTGGAAAAGAATAAGAAGATTGCCGTATGGTTAATAGCAGATAAAATGTTTGATATAAAAAAAGACAACCCAGATTCTAAATGGAGAGAAGGTATGAGAAGATATTTTATCAAATTGAAGACAGGCTGGCAACACAAACAATATGAACAAATATAATCATTAGAAAGATGCAAATTAAAAAATGAGAGATTATCACAGTCTAGCACTAGTAGTGAAGTTCAAAAAGCAGTTAACAACAAATTCTGGCATGAGTGTGGAGATACTAGAACTTTCATACACTGTTCGTGAGACTAAAAACAGAGTAACTGCTGTGAAAAACTATAAAGCATGGTGCTTCCTTAAAATGCTGGAAATCTAAATACCATATCACCCAGCAATCTCTCTTCTTGGTATAGATCCTGGGAAATATGAGCTGTGTCACAAACAGATATATGTACACCCATGATCATCTCAACACTTTTCACCACAGCAAGAAGATGGAAACCACCTAAATGGCCATCAATGGAAGAATGGGTACATCAGTTATGGTGCATGGAATAGCATGCAATGCAAAAAATAACCGTGAATCTATGAAACCGCTTACAACATGAATGAGCCCAGATGGAACATGGTGCTGAGTGCAGTTAGGGAGCCACAAAGAGAAAATATTGGATGAGACCACTGTTGTTCAAGAATGAAGAAAGGGTTTCACACTAAAAGATACATTGTTTATGGTTTTCTATATAGGAAATCCATGATAGGTAAATATAGAGAGACAGTACTCATTAATGAGTCCTGCAGGATGGGGGTGGGGGTTATAACAGGGCAGGCTGAGGGGAAACGGAAAGCAATGAGATGGGTACAAGAATGAAGAACATGCTCTAAAACTTATTATGGTGATGACTGTATACCTCTCTTCGATGTAATTGGACTATTGAATTGCACGATATGTGATTACATACCCATAAAAGTTTGGAAAAAAGATAAAGAAACATTCTTTGATAGTTACCAGGGACAAGAGGGGAGGGAAGGCATCTTATGTGCTAGGAGGGAGAAATTTATTATTGAGATGATGAGAGAAGCAATATACAGCAAATTGGAGGCCTGCACGAAATGACAGAGGCAGGGAAACACTTTCGCAGAAGTGCAAGAGTTAAAGCCATAAACACTGTCTTGCTGATGAACTATGCATAGCTGCAGGGATAGGCACATAGGCTGAAGGAGTGTGTGTGAGAGAGGAAGTACACCCATGAAGGGAGTATATCCTTGTACGTTTGATAGTAGATATCTGTATACGGGTAGTTACCTTTATTGCTATATATCTATGGATATGATGAAATACAATTGGGGGAGGAGTTAGGAAAATGTCTTGGGCACCATCAAACACCTGGAGGGAGGGAGGCTCTGGGACTGTAGATTCAGAAACATAGACTTGGGAAGTAAAAGGCCAATTGGCATACCCTGTTGCATAGTCCAGTCCTCTACATCCTCTTTTGGTGAGGATTTTTGAAGTCCTGAAAAAGCTGGTGAGCAGTAATTTAAGATGCAACTACTTGATCTCTCCCTGTTCCAAGGAAAGAAGACTGAAGAAAGTGTGCATAGAACAACAATCCACTAATGAACAATCTCTTCCACCCTAAAGCCAGCACTAGGTGGTCTTTGGTGACTACTCACAACTGCTCTGGAAGGCACTGAATTAGAAAGTCCTGGATAGAGTGGAAGAAAATGTGCAACAGAACTCAAAGTCATTACAAAGACTGGACTGACTAGTCATCAAGAGACTGGTGAAACTCCTCTGGTGGCATAGTGGTTGTGCACAGGACTGCGGCTCACTGGGATGGAGGTTCAATTCCAGCAGCGGTTCCACAGGAACAAAGGCTGGGCCTCCTCCTCCCATGACCAGAGGGCAGTGATGCCCCCCTCCTCCAAAAAACTAAACTAACTCCCAAGATTATAACCCTCAGCCATCCTTCAGGTATGAAGCGGAACTCACCCCATGGCTCAATTTTCAGTAAAATAATAGTGAGGTCTGTAAGGAGAGCCATTGCACTACAAGGCTATGCACTCCTTAGAAGACCAGCTAGCTGAGATCAGAAGAGCAGCATTTATCTAAGGCAAAGCTCAGAGGGTTAGGGAAGAAGAAGGAATGGAAATGAGAAACACAGGTAGGAAGTGCAGTAAGTGTTGTTTCATTGTGAGGACTGCAATCGATGGCATGAAATGGAGTGCGCGTGAACTGCTGCCCAGAAATGAAACTACTCTCTACACCTTCACCCAATTCACAAGAAAACATAAAAATCAATAAATGTAAGTTATTAAAAAGAACGAGTCTGTATCAGCAAGATTCTTAGAGGGCAGACGGAATAAACAGAAAGAAATTAAACAAGCCAGACATTCTTAGTATCACAGGACAAAGAAAGGAGCTGGGAAATGAGATGGACTTTGGATATTTAAGGGGACAGATGATCCAAATCCATGGAAAAACCTGTTGAGCTATGGCATGAAGAGAGGTGGGGGTGTGGGGGTGAAGGAATTCTAGATTAAGGAACACTAGAATGAAAGCCTGGCAATCTACTTTTGAAAAATCAACCACTGGAAACCCTACAGACCACAAGGTTCTGACGACACTGTACATAGTGCTGACACAAATTGGGGTAGACTCTGCAGCAGCTGACAAAGGAAAAAACAGCACCAAGCCAGAAAATGCTAGAACACCTGACATTCTAGAGGCACCTTTAATGTTGTGTATGGAAAGTGAGAAAATGAGAGTTCCAGAAACAGTATTGCCTTGCTTGACTTGCTATTGCAATGTCTGGATGGAGAGTCAGTGTGATTCATTCTCCTGAAGAATCCTGCAGGCTGATCCAGGCTGAGGGCTACTGAACCAGCATCAGACTGTGATCAGTCTCCCAATCTTTTGTTGTCACCCACAACTGACAGGAGTACTTGCGAACAGTAAATTAGGTAAGAACAGAAATAAAGAGTTTTTTAATTGTCTTCTGAAGCTGCTGACTTAATTTTGACATTCAAAATTAAAGATCATATATGAGCTTTCAGACTGAACTATGCCCCCCAAAAAAACTCATAAACAAGCTTTTATACATAAAAACATAAATCCTTTTTAAAAAAATCAGGTGTTCTGTTAACAGAGAATAAAGTATTAAGGTCAAGAAAAGGGTACTTTATATAATTGGGGAAAATCAGATGATTATAAAATACCCATTAACATCTTTTAAGGCTGATGTATAGTAAATTTTGTACAATGTAATTAAAAGGAAAAAATAATGCAGATTAAGCATTAGAACTAAAAAGTATGTCAGCATTTCTTGCAAAAGCATCCTGGTGTACTCTATGCTCAGAACAAGTTGTTTAGGACTAATGAACAAATATGCATTCAGAGCGATTTGGTAGCTGGGAAAATGGAATCTGAATTATTTCTATTCTAGGCCACCTTTTCCAGGGCTCTAATGAAGCTAAATAGTGCAACTAAGGTGGTCATTTTAGTTGGATGACTAGAGCTTAAGGGGACAAAAAAGTATACCTTTGCTGCTACAATAAATTGGACTGGGGCTGAGCCCCGGTGGCGTAGTGGTTGTGCACGGGACTGCGGCCCACTGGGATGGAGGTTCAATTCCAGCAGTGGGGCTGGGCCTCCTACTCCCACCACCGGAGAGCAGTGATTTCCTCCCCCCCCCCAAAAAAAAATAAATAAATAAATTGGACTGAAAAAAGGAAGTGGACAGAAGTAATAAAAGGAACAGATACTGTCTAAGAAGTGTCAGGGGGCTGTGCGTGCATTTTCTGAATATATTTTAATGGAATATCTTTAACGTCAGCAGTTATCCATCTCCAGTCATACTTTGGGAGACTCACAACCTGAGAATCCTATGGTATTTCATTGTCAGTGCCAGGACTATGAGAATATACAGAATGGCAAAGCACTGCAGTTAAGGTACTGAGACATGGGTGGGGTGGGGGCTGGAACAGGCAGGGGGAAGATGGACTCAGCTCAGGAACCAAAGTACAACCTAGAACAGGAACACAGTGAGCAGTCAGGAGTTTGCACATATCCTCTCAATGCAATGATGACCCAGATAGAGGACTGAGGAGGCCTGCTGAACCCTCTCTTCGCACCCATTACCCCTTGGTAAACTTCAAATATTGCCCTTAGTAATCCAAACCCAAAGAGCAAACCTATTGCCTTTGAGTTGGTTCCAACGCAATGCTATGTGGCAGTTATTTATCTTTTTTTGATCTCTTCCTAAAGACTATGAGCTTATTAAGAATAATCCCCAGACCTATTCAACTTGGAGAATGTAGCCCCTAATCCAATATCTGCCACATAAATGAAACCAAACCCAAATTCATGTTTGAATTTGTCAATTCTATTCTGATCAAAGGAAAAGTCGAGTAGAACTGTCTCCAAGGGTCTCTCAAATTGTATTCATTAGGGAAACCAACTGCCACATCTTTCTCCTGGGGTATCACTGATTAGTTCAAACCACTGATGTGTAGGCTAGCAGCCAAGTGCTTACCTGACAGTGCCACCAGGACTCCTTATGTGACATCGTGGCTCCTTAAAAAACTCACCTTTGGAGGTCTAATTTAAAGAGAGAATGAAAACTATGTGACTGTCTTCCATATCTACATTCTTCATTCTTACTTTAATGTGAACTCAAGACTTACTATTTCCAACTAATGCTGAATAAGCCTATCTGATTGCCCCAGGGGTCCTTCAAACAACACATTCCAAACCAAACTCATCATCTTTTCCATACCACCTTGTAGCAAATCTGTTGTTTTTCCTGCTTCTCTCCTGACATAAACCTTGAAGATTTAGGCAAGTTGAGTTTGGAGCAGATAACAGTAATCACGAAAGGAATTTATTTTTATTGTCTTTCATCAGAACAGATTGACAACTTGAAAAGGATGGAGACCCCAAGAATAAACCCAAATGTTGTAGGGACATGTGATAGACACGTATCAGTTTCTCCCTCTGGCATTCCTTCCTTCGGGGAACAGTCCCTTTCCCAGCTATCCTGAGTCTCTGTGGAAGCTGCCCATCACAGGTCTTCATTCTTTTTTGGTCCTCGGTCAACCCTGGTATCAGAAGACTGAACAGAGACAGAGGTAGGCAGTTGAAATTGAAGTTGCCCAATAGACTTGGATTTCTCTTAAATTCCCAAATCTGGTCTAAGCCCTGCTCCTTCCAAGGTCTGGTATGTAGTTCCTTTCTTCCCTCAAGATTATGATCCCCACAATCCTTTCACTAAATACTCTTCTTCTGCCTTCAGTCTATTTTGAAAACCTAAAATCAAAGAACCCTCATACAAAGTACAATTGAGGCATATTCAAATAGTGTCTGTGCCCTGGTCTCTCAGTCAGTTGTTTTCTAAACAGATAAAGAAAAGGTAGGTATAAAATTTTAAGATGAAATTTGAAACTCAGAAAGAAAATTATAAAGCTCACAAAGAGTAGGGAAATTGAATAAAATCCTGCCTGCAATCTCTCTCTCTCTCTCTCTCTCTCTCTCTCTCTCTCTCTCTTTCTCTCTCTCTCTCTCTTTCACACACACACACACACACACACACACACATACTCACACTAAGTGAAAAAGAAACATCTATAGAAACCACTGTGACTATCAACGAAGTTTCAATAGAGTCCACTTTAAAACATAATACTTTTATTGGGGGCTCTTGCAACTTAGAGTCCGCTTTTTTAAAATGAACAAAAAATGCAAGAAGAGACTCAGAATCAAGGCCAAACACAAAAGATTTTCCATCAATAGGATTTCAAAGCTTAGATCAAGATAACACTTGTGGGAAATGCTGATGTTGGTAGTTAGACTTGAAAAAGGTAGAAATGAGGACAGAGTGAAGAGAAAACTAGCATTTATTGAGCACTTACTGTCAGCCTCTGCCCGGACTACTTTCCATTAACTAGTTTATGCATTGTGGAAAAAGGAAAGGAAGATAAAGATGGGCCAAGTACTTGTTTGGGGAACAGTAACACTCTAACATGGGAAATTTCCTCTCTCTGAATTTGTGATTAAGTGTGATATAGTTAGTTTTGACTTACAGCCACCTCAGGTGACAGAATGGAAATGCCATAAGGGCTCCTGGTCTGTAAACTCAACAAGAACAGACTGTCAAGTCTTCCATGGAACTGTGGGGTGGATTGAAATCACCACCCTTTCCGTGAGAAGCAGTGCCGAATGGGCTCCAACCTTAACTAAACAAGAAGCACTGCAATATGTTATCCACATTGGGACATTTGTAGACTGAGTGGAAGGTCGAGTAGTCTATGTCTAAATATTTATAGGTTAGAAGTTAAGCTTTTCCTGCTACACCCAGTTCTCCTTTCCTCGTCCTGGGCCCACAACCATCCCAGGCATTTGCTCATAAAATTCAAAAGCGGAGAGAGCACGGCTTGTTTGTGCAGACAGTGGTGCAGAACTGCTGATGTACGGCCAAGGTGGAGGCTGGGTGGAGTCAAAGAGTCCGGGCCAGGGACCAGGACAGGAACCAGCCTGGCCACTCCCATGCCCTTCACCACACCCCAGGGAGCTCCGACCAGCTCAGACCAGTTCCCTCCAACCTCTCTCACTTTTCCAAGTGAGAATGTTCTAAGCAGTTCCCAAAATTACTCCTCAAGGGAGTCATGTCACATTTTGGCTGAGGAATCCAGTCTGTCAAGATACTTATTGTGGGGCTGAGCCCCGGTGGCGTAGTGGTTGTGCGCAGGACTGCGGCCCACTGGGATGGAGGTTCAATTCCAGCAGTGGGGCTGGGCCTCCTACTCCCACCACCGGAGAGCAGTGATGCCCCCCTCCCCCCCCCAAAAAAAGATACTTACTGTGAGTGAATTGAGGTGACGGGCTTTAGACAAAACAGTTCAGTTGTTTCTGTGTCTTCCAGGCAGTAGTGATGGTTTTCCTCTAACTGGTATTCTGCACTTGTCTTCCATTCACCCAAATCCCATTCAACCAGGTAACTACAAGACTTTCTAAAATTTTCCTTAGAAGTAATACAAGGATAAATGTATTTATTGATGTGTGGAGCTTCCTAAAGTTTGTGGTCAGGTCAAAGACCCCAAAATGTGGCATGACTCCCTTGTGTGTGTTTGCTTCTTTAGTCAAAAGGATTAACATACTGCATTTTTTGGAACATAAGCACACAGTTTTTAGAGCAGGAAAACTAGACATTTACTTTCTATTGTGCCCTTGGTAGCAGCTCCTCTCCCCCCCCTTCACCCCTGTCCTCATAACCCCATGTAGATTGCACAATGTTATTATTTTCATCTTCTCACACTGACCACTGTCTCCCATGTTTTCTGTTGTTCTTCTCCCTGTAGAGGGGTGTATGTGTCAATCATTGCAATTGGCTCCCTCTCTTGCTCTAGCCCCCCTCCCCATCGTTCCCCTACCCTTCTGGTATCCCTATTCCCTCTCCTGTTCCAGGATTCTGTGTGTCATGAGCTCCCATCTCTTATCTATATCTGTGTACATGCTCTACTCTAGTGAGGACTGAGAAGCAGCTCTGGGGTCATGGTAGTGGGGGGATGTGGAAAGAGCTGTGGGGGTGTAGATTCCAGCAGATAAGGCTCCGGTTGTATGATTAAAGTGGTGGGCTAAGGGAGAATTTGGGGAATATCTCACCACTCCTCAGGTACCCCCTCAGGCTCCTGTAAGCCCTTTTCTGTGCTCCACACTGATGTCACTCATAGCTCCTCATTTTTAATTAGTTGCTTTAGATGGAAACATAATCCAAATATCATACAATTCAATGGTTCGATCATATCAATAAGTGTTGTAAAGTCATTTCCACTACTAATTTAGGATATTTTCTTTTGTCTTATATTCCTTGTTATTGGTTTCCCACTTCCCTCCAAATCTCGAGGAACCATTCATCCAGTTGCTGTCTCTATTGATTCACCTATCCTGGATGTCATAAACCAAAAAAGCATGCAACTAATAAAAAAGAAGGAGTCAAAAGGAAAGGCTAACCATAATAACAAAATATAATATGAAAACCCCAGTTGGGAAGAAAACAGAAATATTAAAAAAAAAAGAGCAACTTTAAAATCATCTCCCAGAGGGACATCAAATGATACAGTGCTAGATTTTCACCTACTTGTTTCTGTCATATTCCATTTTCCAGTGCATTCTTCCCTTGTTCCCCTTCATCGAGTGCATTTCGTATGATAGATAGCAAAGCTATTCAGATCCCTGGTCTATGCTCAGAGTGGATTCACAGAAGCTTCACCCTTCAGTTTGTTTGTTTGTTTGTTTTTAACTGCTGGAACTTTTAGATGGGTCCAAAAGGGGATCAAATCGGATGTTGCACGCTGATCGTTCAAAGCAGATATTATATCTTCATCTACTACAATCATCTCTACAATACTGTGTCTGATGAACAGACTATTCTCATCCCGCTACAATGATCAGAGGGAAACCACTGAAGCATTATCCTTGTGTGGACCCTGCAAGTGGGTGGTTGGCTTCCACTGTCATCCATAGCCCCCTGCAAATCAGGTGTTCACAATGGACGCTCTGATGCCACTCCCTCCTCCGGATTTGGATTAGATTACTTACAATCCTTGAATCACACAGGCGGGTGTGCCATGGTTCCTTGTTCAGACTTGCCCTCACTCCATCCCTTATGCTATTCTTATCATATGCTGCCTTTTAGTCCAGTTACCAGCTGAAAAGTCTCCATTTCCCATCAGTTTGCATTCAAGAATTCCACCTTCTTTATTTGCAGTTTTCTCATACCTTTAGAATCCTATTTGTACCCAGCAGGTATCAAATCGCAGGCAGGGGAAAATGAATTTTTTAAAATAGTAAACATATTCCATTGTGAAGGACGGGTTTCAATATTTGGGGCATGCTTATGACTTAAAAAAAAACTATGCATCACCGATCTGAAACCCATACTTCACTGGTTGTTGTCTCTCTCTAACAATTCTATGCTGGAGGCGCATTCTGGATTTGCTTTGCACACAAATGACCTTTTCTAAACTGTCACGGGGTACGCACACCCAGTCTCATCCTCTTGCACACCATTAGACCTGGGCTTGTGACGATGGTGGCGAACATGCGGTCCGCTGATAAAGCATCATATTCGTTCCCAATCACATCGCTTTGCAGAACTTCTCAGGCGCATGCGCATAGGATTCTATTGGCGTCCTTATGAGGGCTCTATTCTCTTACTCAGTCCTTCAGTCTTTCTGAGTCTTAAACTTGCTTGGAAATCTCCTGCGGGGTGGGGGGTGAGGGTATATGTAATGGGGGGAGGGGGAAGTAAGGGAGTTGCCATGTTAAAAAGAAAGCGTCATCTGATACCCATCAACTTTTAGGTGGGTGACTGTGTCGCTCCAAGTGAGGCATGAGTGTCCGCACGGCGTTCCCCTGGGCCTGAGTAGACTAACGCCCAAACACTCCTTTGATCAAGCACCTGAGGAAAAAGAACAAACGGGCTCACTGTCTGGGGCTTTAACAAGATTATTAAGGGGAAAAAGAGAAAAGAAGGAACAAGTGTGTCTCAGTTTTGTTTTTCCTTAAATCTTCTTAACCCTCTGATGGAAACTCCCAAATAGCTCCTTTTCTGCAGCTGCTATTGTTTCTAAAAGACTAGATGCTTGATACCTCAACCTGGGGGCTCTATCCTCAGCCCCTTATTTTCAAAACAGCCTTTGGTCTAAGCACCTGTTCTTGAAACCTGACCTATGTCTTCACATGTACAAAACTCAAGCCCTAACTGCCCGTCTCAGATTCCATGTGCATTTTCTTTGGGCTGAGTCTCTTGCAGAAGAGGATTCGTAGAATATTGCTTATTATTTGCAAATTGGTCCAATCGTATCCTTTGCCTGACATCATTATAAAACACACTGGGATGCAACCAGGTTATCAGCTTCTTAAGCTCCTTGCTGTAATGTTGTGCAGGGGTCAGTCCATTTCAGAGCAAAGCAAAAGAGACATCACCTCCATACCGAAGTAATAGAGGTGTGCATTTCAAAATGAACCCGTTTTTCTTCATTGGAAGCTGATACCAGAACATGGAGAACTACAATCCTTGCTTAGACTTGTGGGGAGTCGACGTGGGAAATACCATTGATATCACTGGGGGATCGAGCCACGAGCATAAGTCTTTTGTGTTTAATATGTATCTGAGGCCAGGTCGCCATCATGACACCACGCCCAAATGTACATATGATTTCCAGAGTGACAATATTTTAAGTGGCATTGGACTAAGCTGACTCAGAAATAGCTTCTCCTTCTAAGTGTCGAGCTAGATTGACAGGGATAGAAGTGTGGTGGTATCATGATGAGAACGTCATTTTCAAATTGAGCCTGGCATCAGCACTGTCCTGCCTGCTGAGAAGGAAGTGATGGAGGACCAGCCCAGGCCCGTGGAGCCTGACTCCACAGCCGAGAGGACCCACTGAACAGGGAGAGCCCGTGTGTGTGTGTGTGTGTGTGTGTGTGTGTGTGTGTGTGTGTGACACTCAGACTGTGAAGACGACCTAACCACTGTTTGAACAGCCTGAGACATTCTTTTACTTTGGAAACTGATAATAGGAGCTGATTGGAATACCGCAGAAAGAAAAGGTCTTCGAACAGAGGGACAGGCAGCCTAGCCAGCAAACAAACCCTGTAGGCTTCTGACCGTCCTGATGAAAACAAGACCCGGAGACAGAGACTAGCATGATGGTTGTAAATGAGTCTGGCTGGGCAAAGAATTTCTGAGCAGCAGGCTGCCGGCTCTTACGGGAAAACTGTGTGATCAGCTGCGATCGCTTTTCTGCAGTCTCGGGAGGCAGAGATGGGGCGCAGAGATGGGGCTGCCAGGGCCTGGAAGAAGGAGCTCACCGTGGGGCCCCTGGCGATAGCGCTGCCAAAGAGTAGCTAGCCTATGGGTCTTCTGAACTTCTTTGCGGCCCTGGCCCCACCTGCCCTGCCTCTGCCTAAACGGGAGATGGGCTCTCAAGAGGAGCAACAGATTGCTCTCCCGGAAGCCCGCAGCTCAGCGGCGAGAGCGAGCTCGTCCGCCACGCACGGCTAGGTGGGCCTGGTAAGCGATGCACGCGGAATACAGATAGGGGGCCGGAGGGGCTGGATGAAGCTGGGCACAGACAGGGCCTCCAGAGGGAACCCCTTGGCAGCTGTCTTCATGGCTTGATGTGTACACATCTCAGCTCAGGGTGGGGGGCATTGATTTTCGGGCACTTCCACAGAGCAAGGCAGGGTGCTCACAACTCCAGGTAGCCCCCAAAGGCCCTTCTGGGAAGAACGTTTTCATTTGCAAATGGCTGCGTGATCGACTTCAGCAGAAGGGGATCGCCGGGTGTTTGCTGAGATTCCTGCACGCCTTTCTCTTGCTGCGTCTCAGGCCTGGCTGGCCTCGGACAGCTGGAGAAACGCCTGCCCGCGGGAGCACCAGAGCCCGGCAGGAAGGCGGCTCAGGCAGGATAAACATCTTGGGCCACAGGCTCCACGATTGTTCGTGTGGGGTGATGCACTGATCCTGAGGGCAGCTTTTGGGGGGTCTGTCCTCAGCGGAAGATCACCCTCGCGTTCAGCTCCGTCTTTGCCAAGACACACGCTGAATGGTTTTGTCCTCTCCGAGCGGTGCTCTGAGAGCTGAAAACTAAAAAGATGAAAATGAATCTCCCCTCCCCCTATTTTGGATTCAGCTCAGACTTAGCAAGTTGTGCAATCTCTTGGGACCACGACTCTTGCCAACAGAAAATTAAAACCAATTTGGCTGGATAATAAGGAGCCGCGAACATAATTCTTTTTTCTCAATTTGCCAGGAATGTGACGTTCCCGCAGGGATGAAAGTGAGGCCTTCAGCGCCTATTTAAGGCGAAAAGGGCGAAAGGGGGAAAACATGCTATTACATTTTCTTTTTGCCAAAGAGGGGCTACCTGGGACTCAGGACTAGCAAAAACAGAGACTGAGCTGAAAAGGTGTCCCTCTCTGCTCTGACTGGCATGGACGCTCCTCTTATAGACAGCCTTGGGAACGGAACTCCTTGGGATCGGAGACTGCCTGGATAAACGGAAGTGTTGGCCCAACATCTAACTCACCATCACAGATACCTTGCTGATTTGTGAAGGGTGAAGTAGTAGATTCAAACTGTCGCAGCGCCTTGGGAGATGGAATAAGAACCTTAGGGAGGGTGAGTTTATGTGACCAGGGGGAGGAGTTCAGAAAAGACCAGTGAGACTGGGTGCACAACAAGAAGGTGCTCAGTGTCGCTGATGGCTGTATTGCTGTGCAGATTCCCAACAACACCATCAACGTAAAGTCTTCACAAAGCCTTAAAGCGACACACACACCCCTGATGCTGAAGAAGCAAGAGGACATGTCTGTGGAGCAGGGAGGACAAGGGCCTACGTAAAAATGTCTCAAGGCAGAGATAAATGCATTTTCAAACAATTTTTACTGTACACTTTAAATAAAGTTTCAATATTAAGACTTTAGCAAGAAGTCTGCAATAAAGACTCAATAAATGTCAAACAAAACAAAACAAGCAGCCCTTGAATTATATAGATTGTTGACATACATTGAGTGTCTGCTATATGAGGAGGTAATCCCCCCCAAAAAACACATTTTTTTCAAAGCTATATATTTAATTTTTTTTAACAAAACAGCGTTATTACATTTAAAGCACTCTCATTACAATTAATACTTTTGTCAAATACATTTGTCGAATACAGGAGTCAATTCTTGGAAGCATCTTAAAACTCATCTGCTTAGATGGCTGACAGCCCCTCTTGTCTTCTTCTTCACCTCTTCTATGTGATCAAATTGCTGTCCTTTCTTGTTCCTCTGCATTCCCAGAAACAAAAAGAAGTCACATGGAGCGAGGTCAGGTGAATACTGTGTGTGAGGCAAGAAAAGCATGTTGTTTTTTGCCCCAAACTGACACATTCAGATGACTGTGTGAGCGGATACATTGTCATGATGGCACACCAGTACTCTGCCACAAATCAGGCATTTTTTTTTTGTCACGCACTATTATGCAATCTTTTCAAAACCTCTAAATCGAAAGTTTGATTAACAGTCTCACTTGGTAAAATGAACTCTAAATGCACTATACCCTCATATTTTTTGAAATGAGCATTGTCTAGATCTTTTATTTCATTTGACAGCTTTTGGGGGGTGAAGTGATGTGATAGTTATAGAATCTGTTGTCTATCTGAGGATTAAGAGTGAAGGGGTGGAGGTTAGCCTGTCAATCAGATTGCAGCTTGGGAACCTCCAAAGGAGGCACTAAGGAGATAAAGAGTTCATTGGAGGTGGGACACAGGCCCACTTCCAGGGACACATTGTAGCTGACAAGACACATGGAACAATGTTAGAACCCTGAGCTGGAGAAGCCACGAGATCCTTGCCAGCGCTGAGATGTGTATAATGCCACTAGGTCCACAAGACTTTCCACCCACTGCCCTGTGATCTTCCTGCATTCGGCGTCACTGCATGTGTTGTGTGAGTATGAAGAGGACTTTATACACTGGTATAGGGCATATGGGCTAAAATCTGACTTATGGACTTGATTTAGACTAGACTGAGATGTTTTCTTAATGTACAATCACTCTTTATATAAAGCTCTTTCTTATACACACATGAGTGTCTATGAATTTGCTTCTCTAGTCTACCCAGACTGACACAGGTGATGATGGCATCTTTCACTGATTATATTGATATGGCAGACAGAGTACTGGTACCTTCCAGACGATGTCTCTGGGTGCACTAACCCAAAGCAAGTTGTTTGATTCTCATCTAGCAGAAAAAATTCATACCATGAAAGCTCTCCCCAGGGGGAGGGGGGAGGGGAGAGTCTGGGTCACTTTGGAATTGTCCTTCCAAAGCACAGCATGTTTCCACTTGATATTCTTTTTCCTATTCAATCAGAACTCAACACACAAATTTTGCAGTTAACCCCCTCATTCCCAAATTTTCATTAATATTCACTTGTTTACAGAGCTCCAAGATAGTTCAGATAACTTCCCCATCTCTTCAATGGTCCACTGGTGGTCTTCAAGCACCAGTACACGAATTTTGTTGACATTTTCAGCCATTTAGGAAGTTTACAGATGTCCAGAATGAGGCTTGTCATCGAGCTACATTTCACCTTTTTTGAAATAAGAAAGCAACTCATTCACTTGAGTGTTTCCGATAGCTTTGTCTTCATCAGCTGTATTCAACATCACAATAGTTTCTGTGGCATTTTTCCAAGTTGGAAACAAAATTTCACAGCTGCAAGCTGTTCTCATAAATCAGCGATTACAAAAAAAAAACAGATTCAAGAGAAACTGCTTTTATGAAAAAGTTCACTGTGACCAAAAGAACCTTCCCAGATGGTGTCACTGGGTGCACTAACTTGAGCATGTTTCTCTCCCAGCAGACAAAAAATCATACTATGAAAGCTTTGCTCTGTGGAACTTTTTCCCATTTGGGGGGTTGGGGGGTACCCAATGTTCTAAAGCTTTACTTGTGCTGGTTGGATCTTACTCCCTTTTCATAGATAAAACACCCTAAGGAACAGTGAGGTTGGCTACCATGGCCCAAGTCACACAACTAGTCCGAATCTGAACCACTGCTCATTGCAGCTTGACAGTAAAGACTCTTCTCTTAACCACTAGGTTCCATTGCATCTTGTCGTTGTTATATGTCATTCAGTTCCAACTGAAAACAACTCAATTTACAACAGATCAAAACACAACCTGGTCCTGTGCCATCTTCACTGTTGTTTTTATAATTTTGTCCATTGTTGTATCCACTGTTTTACTCTATCTCACTGAGAGTTTTCCTCTGACTTATTTCTTTAAAAAAAATTTAATTATCTACATCTTAAAATTATCTTCCCTTTTATTTTTCTAAAGAAAATAAGCTACATGGAGCTGCACAGTATACAGCATTGAAAAGTGACAGTATCCCAGGAACTCCCAACCACATCCATATATGTTTCTTTCTTCTTCTCTTCCTCCTTCTTTCTCCCCATCCACTCTTTCCTTAATGACTTGCTCCCCCAGCACCCTACCCCCTCCCCCAGCTCACACAGTCTTTAAAGTCTTTTATTTTCTTGTTAAATCATGTTTTCCATTTATAATAATGTTGCCATGTTACATTTGCCTTTAAGAAATTGACTAGCTTTGCTTTGCATAATCTCCTTCAATTTTGTCCATGTGATGAAGTGTTGACAGACTTGCCATTGTTTGTTGAGGATATTCCGTTGTGTGTCCTTACTGGCGCTTGTTTATCCCTTCTTCATTGTTTTCATCTTTCTGTTATAGACATTGCTGCAAAAACATAGGTGTGCATGTATCTGTACTTGTTTTGATCTTTGTTTCTTTAGGGTATATGCTAAGCAAATAGTTTGCAGAATCATACGGTAAGTTATATTTGCATTTGTTTAAAAAGATGTCATACTATTTGTGGTAGTTACGTGATCTGATGTCAATTTGAAGATTCAGACTGAAGGGGTGAATACAAGTTGGTGGAATCAGACCTCCGGAGCCTGAGAAGCCACACAGAGTCCCCTAACAGTGTTGAAATTCTTATAGTGCCACTTGATCCACAAGACTTCCCACTCACTGGCTTGTGATCTTCTTCATTTGTGTCATTACACCCCAGCATGTTGCATGAGTATGAAGAGGACTTTATAGATTGGCATCAGACATATGGGCTAATATCAGATTTATGGATTTGATTTCAACTGGGCTGGGATGTTTATTCAATATTCAGCTACTCATATATAAAGTTCGTTCTTATACACAAATGAGTGTCTATGAATTCATTTCTCTAGTCTACACATACTAACACACTATTCTTCATAGTAGTTGTACAATTCTGCAATCCCTACAGCAATGTAAGCATTCCAATCTTTCCACATCTTCAGCAGTTATTATTTTCTAGGTTGTTTATTTTGTTTTGTTTTGTTGTTTGTAGTCTTGCAGAGTGTAATTATGAAATAATATCTCACTGTTGTCTTCATTTGTATTTTCCTTATAGCTCATGTACAAGAGCACTTCTTCCTGAGATTGTTGATGACCTGGGAGGGCGTCAAAAGCATAATAGCCACAGCAAAATAGCATTAAAAAGACTGTGGATGTCAGATGAAGCCAAAAAGTTCAAAAGAAAATGGAAGGGCAGCTCAAGAAAACAAAGTAAAATGATATAATGAAAAGTGCAAAAATGTAGAGTTGGAAAACCAAATGGCAATGACACACACAGCATATCCGAGACTGAAAAACTGAAGAAAAAACTCGAGCCTCAAGTGGCACTAGTGTAAGACTCTTAGGACAAAATATTGAATGATACAAAGATGTTAGATTTTTAGGGTAGTTTACTTCAGTTCTGGCTTCCCAATGCTGAAAGAATTCATGTGGTACATTTATAGCCCAAGACGTTTATGAAAAGGGAAGGAAAAGGGAAGTTTCCCGGTTTCACAGGAAATCACAAGAGCCCAAAGCAGGAAGTCCTGAAGGAGCACCCTGAGAGAGACGCCTGGGAATACTGGGAATCATTGGGAATACTGAGAGGAAACAATCTCTGGCTACTTCCTGCTGTTAATGGACACGAAGTGGTGCTTTGGATCCATACCCTTCTTGCTGTCCTGGGAGGCGTTGTCATCCACTCAGGGACCCACTGTGGGTGCAGCTGAGGTGATCCAGGCATTGGTGACCTTGGGGGTGTCAAACCTGGTTCAGTGTAAGTAGTAAGTTGACAACTTTGGAAGAAACAAACAAGGTGAACAGTGTAGCTAAGGTTATGGTATGAGCTAAGGGATAACAGTGCCCATGGATGTGTGGGTTAGTATCATGTTGGGAGATTCCAAAGGAAATCTCAGGAGCTATTGTTAACACCATATTGACAGGCATAGTCTGGATGTTTACTTTAAGCACAGGCACTACCTCATAGCATTTACTAGTTTAAAGACTTGTGGATTTGAGGTAAGGTTTTCTGCAGAGCACTCATCTGTCTCAGGATCCCAACGAAACACCATCCTAAGGCCGTCTAAATGTACACATGTGTACTTACTTTGATCCATCTATCTGACGGAGCTGGTTCCCATGGTTTTCACAGCTTTACCCAAGAATGAGGGAACCCTTCACTTTGTCCTGGAACTTTAACAGTAGTGTAGACAGAGAGAATTACTGGGACAGGACCCTTCCAGACTGATGGACCTGGGAATTGGGGAACGTGTCCTTTTAAGTTTTTTTTTCCTAAATCATTTTATTGGGGGCTCATACAACTTTTATCACAACCATACATCCATCATTGTGTCAAGCACATTTGTACATTTGTTGCCATCATCATTCTCAAAATATTTGCTTTCTACTTGAGCCCTTAGTATCAGCTCCTTG
This sequence comes from Nesogale talazaci, assembly GCA_004026705.1. NCBI lineage: Eukaryota > Metazoa > Chordata > Mammalia > Afrosoricida > Tenrecidae > Nesogale > Nesogale talazaci. The sequence continues at coordinate 19,751 of PVJH01017704.1, read as the reverse complement.
TTTTTCCCCTCCCTTTCTGCTCCCTCCTCCCTCATGAACCTGTGATAATTTATAAGTTATTATCATTTTGCCATATCTTACACTGTCTGACGTTTCCCTTCACCCACTTTTCTGTTGTCCCTCCTCCAGAGTAGAGGTTATATGTAGATTCTAGTCATTGGTTCCCGCTTTCTGCACCACCTCAAGCTTTTATGAGATCTTGTTCTCCAGGAAGACATAAGATGGGATAATTTTTTCCTTCCCTTGAGCCTGGATAAACACATATTGATGGAAGACCTCTTCTTAGGCCAGTGGTCGACAAACTCTTGAGACTGAAGAGCCAATCAAGGCCCTTCTACCAACTTTAAAATCACTCAAGAGCCTTAAATATGTTTTTCCAAACAAATGAAGTCACCTTGATCTGAAATAATAATCTTCAAATATTTTGAATGTTGCTTCAGAGCCGCACGTGCACTCTGAAGAGCTGTATATGGCTTGAGAGCTATAGGTTCCCAACCACTGTCTTAGGCTGCTCTTATGGTATATTGCTGTATTAGGTTAGAGAGGAAGGGTATTCTATGCTTTGGTCAGGATTCCCATCATCAAGAATGTCCTGAGGTTAGATGGAGTTCCAGGAGATCACTAACTTCCACTTCATTAGCACCTGCAAGTCAAATCTATTCCAATATACAGGTTGCAGTACAAAAGCCAGGCATTAGGGTACCACTGACTAAACATGACATCTTCAGGACCTTTTAAGGAGACCACCAGCTGGGGAGAACCAACAGAACCTACAAAGGACATCACTGGCTAAGACTTACCAACTAGGACCTTCGAAAGGGGATGACCAAATAATGGGTGGTCTTACCAAGACCTTCAAAGGAGACCACTGGCTAGGAGGGGTCTCACCAGAACCTTTGAAGGGGAGAGGGGCCTGTAACAGTTCAATCTGAATGCAGTTACTCTAGGGAAAATGGAATTCTTGACTGTGTAAAGGCTCAAGACACAGCTGTCCTTAGAAATCCTCTTGAGTGGTCTTGGAAATGACCAGATTAGCAATTGTTTAGGTACTGTGCTTTCAAATGCGTTTGGCTGAAGTTTGGCAAAAAGAAAAACAAAGAGATAGGGAAACAAGAACCAAACACCCAAATCAAAACAGAGCTAAACTTAGGAAAACAAAGCATTCCCTTCACCCAGCTTATCTATAAACTGGAGGCAGTCTACATGGAGGGACTGAAAAGAGACCAGAGGACGAACCAGATTATACAGGCAGAGATTGGCGGCAGTTACATGAAATGTCAATTTGCAAAGGGGTGAAGTCTAGCCTGTCCATCAGTTCCCAGCTTGATGACCTCATTTGTAGATGAAACGGAGATAAATAGCTCACTCGAGGCCAGACACGTGCTCTCTGTTCCACATTCCTCTTGACAAGCCATATGGAGCTATGGTTATGGCCAGAGCCCTGGAGCTAGAGGAGTCACGTGGAGACCGATGCCAGTGCTGAGAAGCTTCCACCTGCCACTGGATCCACAAAATTTTCCACCCACTGGACAGTAATCTTCCTTCATTCAACGTCATTGCATGTATTATATGAATCTGAAGGGGGATTTACAGGGCAGTATCAGACAGGTGGGCTAATATCATACTTACGGACTTAAACTGGACTGGGCTGGGGTGTTTTCTCAATACACAGTTACTCTTTTATATAAAACTCTTTCTTACACACATCTGAGTGTCTCTGGATTTGTTTCTCTAGTCAACCCAGACTACCACAGGACCCAGGAGAAACTGCAAATCCAACCACTAGGAACATGTGGTTGGAGCAAGCAACTCCATCTTCAGATGCCATCTTGGCATCTCTCCTGCAAAGAGCCAGCAGATTTAAACAGCATGGGGAAGCAACAGTTTGGAGGTCACAGGGAAGGCAGCAACACAGAGAAGAATGTTCCAGAAAGCAGAGAAAGGTGAAAGGGTGCCCTTGGGAACACAGTGCAGGGCCTTCAGACAGCAGTCTTCCAACTGCATCGTACAAGGAGGCTTTGAGAAGTTGCACAGGAGAGAAAGAAAGAAGAAATGTGGGAGAGGGGTAAAGGGTTCCAGCAGCCCTCTTGTCAGAGCACATGGATTACTGACACTTACATGTGGCCCCAGGTGAACTGCACCTCAAGTCAGCTCTCCATGGCAGCAACTCCAAAGGGCAGGGTTGAATGGCCCCATGGGGTCAGCAGCCTTGTTTGAGAGTAGAAAATCCCATCTTCTTCCCCCGGAGGCTGGTGATTTCCAGCTGCCGGCCTGGCAGTTTAAGTCCGAAGCTTAGAAAGTTCCGCCCAGATGCCTGAACTCATCAGCTTGCACTCAAGTGGAGAGAGGTGAAGTCCTAAGTGCAGGGTGCACTTAAGAGTGAGGCAGTGAAGCACAGGCTTGCCCAGCTCCTGGGACAGAAAGGGTTTTGCCCCAAACCTGCTTACCTGAAAGGTGGAATCCAGAGGTTTTATCTGAGTCCGCATTGCTGGGTCTGTGCTCCTGTTTGGCTATTCCTTCCACGTGTTTTCCCATGCTGCCCTAGAAGTCATCTTCAGTCCCGAGCTCCTGTGTGATCCCAGCACAGCCTTGTACACTTTCCAGAAGCAGCATATACTGTGAGGAGACGATAATACGTGAAACTTTCCTTTTCTTCATAAAAGTCCGTTGGATTACAAAAGTGCTTCGGCTGTGTGAATTCTTTCAGTAGTGCAAAGCAAGGTAAACCACTCCAGATACCTAACAGTTGCATTATGGGAAAGATACAGAGTCACTGTACCGAAGAGAAGGAGTCAACATTCCAACATTCCAGGAGGCAGTCTATGAGCAAGAACCAATGGTACTGATGGTGCTGATGGAGCTGCAGGAGGGCCTCCAAGCTGCACTGTAAGCATGCGTGAAGGACAAGGTTCCAGAGATTGGTGGAATACCAATTGAGATGTTTCAACAAGATGGTGAAGCCCCGGATGCATCCATCTTTGTCAGGAAACTTGGAAGAGAGGAACTTGGTCGACTGACTGGAAGAGATCCATATTTGTAGCTATTCCAAAGAAAGGTGACCCAACAGAAAGCTCAAACTGTAGAACAATATGATAGCTATCATATGCAAATAAAATTGCTGAAGATCACCCAATAATGGTTGCAGCAGCACCTTAACCGGGTCTACTAGAGGGGATTTGAAAGAAGGCATGGTAATAGGGACATCATTGCTGACATCAAATGGATCATCACTGAGCATAGAGAACATCAGAAAGATGTTACTTGTGTCTTATTGACTATGCCAAGACATTTGATTGTGTGAACCATGGAACTCTATAGATAAACTTGAGAAGAATGGGAATTCCAGAACATTTCATTTCCTCATGTGGAACCCATACATGGGTCAAAAGGCAGTGTGGTTTATTTACAACCTGCAATATGCAGATGATACAACCTTGCTTGCTGAAAGTGAGGAGAACTTCTGTCTATTTGTTTGATGTTGAAGAGTAAGAATTTCAGCTCAGTAACACGGAATTCAGAACAGATAAAGTATTGAAAGTAGCCATGCCAAGAGGGTAAGAGAAAGTTGGGAGGAGAAAGGGGGAATGGATACAATGAGGATGAAGGGAAATAGCAGTCAGTGGAAGACATGAAAAAATAATGATCTATAAATGATGAAGAGTTCATAAGGGGAGAGGGGAATGAGCAGCTGCTACCAAGGGCTCAAGCAGAAAGAAAATGTTTTGAGAATGATGGCAACAAATATACAGTTGTGCTTGACAAAATGGATGGCTACATGGATTGTGACAAGAGTGGTACAAGCCTCCAATAAAATGATTTTGGACAACAAAAAATTATTTATACCAAAAAAAAAAATGCAGCCTTCCACGTGGTTTGCAATCAATGTAGGAAAGATAAAAATCCTCACAACTGGACCAATAAGTAGTTTCATGATAAATGGAGAAAAGTTTGAAGTTCTCAAGGAGTTGGGCTTTGATTGGATTCACAATCAATGCAATGGGAAATAGTAGTCAAGAGAGCAAAGGACATATTACAATGGGAAAACCCAGGAAACAAGGCCTCTTTAAAGTATTGAAAAGTAAGAATGTAATGTTGAGGACTAAGATGCGCCTGGCCCAAGCCGTGGTATTTTCAATTGCCTCATATGCATATGGAAGTGAGACATTGAATAGAAAAACAGAAAAGGGATTGGTGTATTTGAATTATGGTGCTGGCAAAAAAGATTGAAATGGTGATAGATGGCCAAAAGGACGAATCAAATCTGTTTTGGAAGAAGCATGAGCAGAGTACTCCTTCGAGGCAAGGAGGGCACGACTTTGGACATGTGCTTTGGACAGTCTGTCCCCGGAAAAGGACATCGGTGAGGGGCGGTGAAGGAGAGGACGATTCTCAGAGTGATGGGTGACCTGTGGCTGCACCAAAGGGCTCAAGCACAGGACAATTGTGAGGATGGTAGCAAACTGGGCAGTGTTTCATTCTCTTGTGCATTAGGTCATTTGGGGTTGGAAATTAATCCATGGCACCTATCGACAACAACATAGATAATTCTATCAGTTTGTATACGTATACACCTGTACATACTTCTGTGTGATTATGATTATTGTACTAGAGGTTAAGTTCTAAACACTCAGTGTACAAAGGGCTGTGGGTGGCAGTGACAGCCTAAAATCCGTTTGCTGAGGCCACGAACTGATTAAGCCTTCCTTGAATTCCTCCAGATCATTAACCAAGAATGTAGCTAATCTTGCCCTCAGGCAGAGTGTATTGGAAAGTAGATGACCGCCTTTCATCCCCAGCCACACCAGGGAGCAGGGACTCTCTTACCAACTTGCCTGGATGTGTTCTTGACGAAGGGCACTGTACTGAGGACAGTACAAGGATTACGCAAATCATGAATCATGTCCTGTCTGTCCTTGATGGCCTTGGTGAGAAAGCCTTGGACCAATCTTGGAACCCCTTCTCCCTGACATAATGTCTGTGTCCCCATCATGGTGCTGCTCCTACTTCTTGAGTTCCACCTGCAACTGTGGTGTGTTGATCGGCCACAAAGCCTGCTTTTATGAATGCTTCCTTTGCCCTCCCCTGTCCTTTGTAAAGCTTTGTACCTCAGGAAACTCTTGGACGACATTTGACCTTGCACTACTGGCCTCCCTCATGCTGATGATGTCGCTTTGTCTCTTTTAAGACTTAATCAATGTCCTCTTTCAATTATATTTCAGATGGGGTTTCTTTTCTGCCCTAAAGCACTAAATACACACATATCTGCCCATACATTCATTTCATTGTCAACGCTGTTGTCATCAAATTCTCTGTTTTCTCTTGAATGCTTCTTAATGACATCATTTACTTTGGTCAAGCTGTGCCCAGTATACCCGCGTTCAGTGCTCCTTTTCCCAACACTGAACAGTAACAAGCATCATGTGCATGCTTCCCTCAGCCCTCCCCAAACTGGCAACACGCACTGGTCTCTCCCCCTCTCTCTTTATCATTCCCTCTCATCCTCTTATAAAACTGGGTTTGTGCAATATTGGTCTTTATGCAAGATGTCCCCGATTTTTTTATAAATCCTAATCCCAAGGTAAAATAAAGAAAACATTACCACATACTTTATTTTTAACATGACATTTTTAAAATTACTTTTATGAGCAATTATGATATTCTTCAGACCATAAAACGCACCTGACCATAAGACACATCCAGTATTTAGAGCAGGAAAACAAGAAAAAAATATTCTGAACCAAACAGTACCAGTATATTAAAATGTTCTGAGGTACCACACCTTCAGACCAAAATATGTACCCTTGTGTTTCTCCCACTTTTGGAGGGGTGGGGAGAGTGCATCTTATGTTCTGAAAAATGTGGTAAATCAGTCATTTAAAGGCACATGGCTAACATCACTATTAAAGTGAACACTTTTAAAGGTCTGATTTTTTTTTAAAATAATCATACCTAATACTATCAAGGTGAGTCCAGGAATACCATTAAAGAGTAGGCATACAGATACCATATTGCTATTGCAAAAATAAACAAAACATGTTAATGTTATTGATACAGTAGTGTTACTGTCACTGAAGCCATCCTTGTTTTGCCTCTGATTCAGTTATCAGAACACTTGTGTCATTGTTACCAGACACACTCCCCAAATCATTCTGGTTCTCTTGAAATGCACATGTATATGTATTTGCCTCACGTCCTTCAGCTACCCTTGCTGTCTTACTTCTTTAAAAATTCATTCATGGATAAAATTAAGAAATACACGGAAATAACTGTGAAATCACAAGTTGCACAGTCATTTGTAATCACAACTGTAACACCACATCAGTTAACTATCAGGGGGAAAAAATCACACTAGATTGGAAAAGAGTGAAGGTCACATCATTAGACACATGACCTTGAAGCAGCTCCAATATGTTCTAATGAAAGACAAAGTCATCCCAGAACCCTGATAGGATTATGGCTTTAGATTGATGGATTAATTGGTTGCTGTGCATTCCAGCAAGCTTGCCAGAGCACATCAGGGTTTTCTGACAGTCCAGTGGAAGCGATGGAACTTTATGTGTTCACCATAGCCCTTCATTTACATGGTCTTTCATTCCACAAATATCTACTCAGTGTTTTCCATGTATCAGGATTTGTTTGTCTTCTGAGGCACCCTGGTCACCGAATGCACTCCCTACATCTCTGCCTTATACAGGTGTTCTGTGCATTGAATGGTATCCTTTTTATTTAGCGCTTTGAGCTTTTCTGCCTGTGAGCTTGCCACTCTGTATTCTGATATTCCCCCATCCCAATGGCTGATCCTGCTGTGTCTAAGGAAAACAGAGGCGAAAGTTAAAGACCTTTCATCTTAGGCCCAGACACCATCAACCACTTCTTTTCCTCATGAGTCAATTGACTCTTCACGATTTCAAAATCTCAGTGACAAAGCATCCAGAGACTGGTGCTCATTGTCACCTGTCTCAGGCTGTTTGTCATCAGCATGCCTGAGAGTCAAACTTTCTGCTTGGTCATGGTTGGGAAGCAGATGGAGCAGAAAGAAACCGGATGGTGCAGTCTGTGGAAGGAATCGACATTCCTAATGAGAAGCAGACTACTTAAGAAGTGATTCAAGGGCTTTTCACAGGAGAAAAGACGATGATGATTAGTAAATGCCTGTTGGCTTCTGACACTAACCTTGATTTTGACTATGGGGAAGCCCAAGTTCACCAGTGGGGGGAGTTAAGGTGATGAACTATGAGGAAGAAATGATCTCACGGCACCTCTGTCATGACTGTGCTCCAAGTGCCATAATTAGACATTTCTGAGAATCTCTCTCCCTCTACAGCTGTGAATTTCAAGAACATGATAGATTTTTTTCCCCCTGTGCTTGAAAGTAATACGTTTAAGGATGAAAGACTCTTGGGAAATCCTTGAACAGGAAATTACCCAACTTCGACAAGGCAATTAGCAGTCAATCAAAGTATATTTATTTGCTTTTGATTAAAAAAAAATCCTTCATTGTTTACATGACTGCCTTGAATTTTTATGAAGCCCATAATAGAAACTTACTGACTCATCGGGCAGAGCTTGAATTGATTTAGAAAATGCCATGATAAAATCTCAGCCTGATATTTCTGGGCTCCTTATAGAGGAGAGAATTTCAGCAGCTCTTTAAAACAAATCCTGAAAATGCTGTCCATCATGTGAAAGGTTTCTTTTCATTCTTTCCTTTTAAAAGCAAGCCTGTGCCTAAATTGTTTCATGCTGTTAACTGTTCTTTGTTCTACCTTGAAATAGCAAACAGACTACAATGCAAATCACAACTGGAAAATCCATTGAGCAGAGACAGTGGCGCAAATGAATCACGGGACTATTGGAAGATGGATTTTTAGCTTGTTACTGAAACACAAAACTAGACTTGCACCTAAGCCAGCAGGCTTTCTTTCGCTTTCTTTTTTTTTTTTTTATCCTTTCACAGCAGATGTGAAATGTGTCCTCTTCCATTGATGAGCCACCAGAGGTTGAGAGAACTGATTTGGTTTAATTCAAAGTCACCTGAAGACTTGTTTCAAGTTCATTGATGCAGTGCAAAGCACTTCAACAGAGCAAGCTCCTGCGAGGAAGTATGCTAAAGGCAGCAGAAGCCCCGGTGATGTTTGAGGCACAAGTTCATCCCCTCGAGACCTCAGAAGAGTGAATCCCAGCAGCAGCATGGCCCAACCTGCTTCCTGATTGGTTTTCATGACCCTTGAGAGTTGACTAGGCACAGAGCAACTTGGAAAGCCAAAACCACCTCCAGGAACTAGTAAATCCTCCACATTCTAATAAAACCTAGAAAAAGAGACAGTTGGGTATCTACCGTGTCATTCCCTTGGCAAGCCCTTTCCTCTTGTAACAGATTTTATAGTTCTGTGATTCTATGCTGGTCTCCTTTTTTTATAATAATAATAATAATTTGTTGTTAGCTGTCCTTGAATCAGCCCCAACTAATGGTGACTCTATATATAATGGAACAAAATGCTGTCCAGTTGGCCACCCCTATGATCCATTGTAGAGAGGACACTTGTGATGCACAGGCGTCTCACTTTTAGAAGGAGAGCATCAGGCCTTTCATTCTAGTCTGGCATCTCTGCTAAAACTTGCTCATCATCTTAGAAATAATGAAGTCCCAGCTAAACAGATGGAGACTGTGAATTAGGTGCATTGGCTGGGGATAAAACCTGCTTCTCCTTGCATGCAAGGCGAAATATTATTATTGATGACTTGTGATAATAATTTACTATGCTTTTGTTGAGTAATTTATTTACGCTAAATATAATTTCATTATTTGAGCAAAAGCTCTCTTTTTAATGGGATCTTTATATTTCTAAGGTTTACTTCTATATCTCTCTAAAGCCAAGTAATAGTGGCTAGTATCCATTATATTCATTCTGATCCAAGAACTATTTAATGTTCCTCAATGATTAACTTCTATAATTCTCAACAAACCCTTATGGGGTGCATATTATTACTACTATGTTTATATAAATGAGGTATTTGAGGTTTACTGAAATTAAGTAGCTTCGCCTGCCCCCCAATTCACACTAAGCAGCCAATCTGGCTAAGATTTGAATGTTGGCTTATTTTCTTCCTCCTCAAGACAGAACATATCTATTAACTTATTTCAGGCAGCATAGTTATTTGCCTCTTTGAAATTCCCCCCATCCACATGAAACAGCCCGCAGAGTCATTTCTGAGTCTGAACTTTGTGAGTCTCATGATTCTGCTCCATCCTCACACCAGATTATAGCTCATTAATGCCCGCGTCAGAAGTCCTCGACCAAAGATAAATTTGTCCTTTGGAAGACATTTCTGGTTATAGGAGAGGACATTGTTTCTGGCATCCAATGAGAACATCCTCCAATGCTAAGAATATGCCCCTCCCCTTCACACACAGGAAGGAATCAACCAGTCCAAAATGTCAGCAGTGCCAAAGTTGAGAAATCCTCATTTCTCTAGTCCATCTGGTGTCTACAATGGGCTGTCTTCAAATGTGGTGGAGAAAGCTGACGGTACCGACCTATCAAAAGAAATGGCATCTGGGGTTTTAAAGGCTTATAATTTAAAAAGCAAACATCTAGCAGGGAAGCAACAAAATCCACATGGAAGAAGCACGCCGGTCTGTGTGATCACACAGTGTCAGTGGGAAGAAACATCAGAAGTTCAAAAACACACCACCAACTTGATATTAAGGGGCATGGATGCAATAGAGACACAAATTCACCTGCAAAGAAATTGGACAATCCCTCTCGGAAGGGCCACACGGAAAGGACGATACATCCAGCATGCAGTCTGGCACTGATGAACCACATCATTATCTGCTAGCTCTTGCATCTTACCTCCCCTTACCATTAAGGCTGGTATTTGTTTTACCTCATCAATCATGTCAGATTTGCATAGATTCATTTGTAGATTTAAGAGTGTTTGGTACATGAAAGTCAAGAGAGATAACCCTTCAGAAACAGTCACCAGAATCATGGTTCCCTGAGGCTACGTGAAGAAGGGGGAGGGAGAGAGACAGGGAAGCCAATAATGTGGGTGCCTGTAGAACCCTGCTCAATGGGATTCAACAATAGAATTGTATGCAAATGGATAGATTGGACGTGTATGAGATATCCAAACTGTTGTGATGGATAAATAAATCAATAAATGAAATGGGCAATCTTGTATTTGGAGTTTGTTTTTGCATGATGCTCCATGAACTAGATGATGCAAAAGGAGGTTACTCAGTTCTTTTGGATCACCAGTGACTTCGCATAATACCTTTTCCAGAATAGGTGTTTGATAGACTTATCAGCAATGATGAAGCAGCTGTTTCTCTATTAAGAGGAATGTATTCGAATAAGCAGACATCTAAGGGAGGGATCAACTAGGTCCACACTGAAGAAGCACACCAACTTGTGTGAGCCAAAGGTGACCGTGACAAAATGGAAAGTTGGTGAAGAGAAAAGCATCAGAGTTAAAATTATGAACACTCAATTTAAGAAAATTATGGAGGCAAGTGGGAGCTCCAAACCCATCTGCACAGTATCTAGTCAGACCGAGCAGCTGACAGATCCACTCCAGCCAAAGGTGAGAGACCGTTCAGCTTTCCAGCCTAACAGCTTTCCTACCAAGCAGAGACCATTGTAATCTTGGTTATGTGTGACTGAATTCAGTACCAGGCCAGTTGTCCTCCCAATAGTCCTGACCTGAATTTACATCTCTTACTTGTCCCAGACAGAAGTTTCTTTCCTAGCATTTTGAATATTGATGAGGGTCTTCTCCCTCTTATGTATTATTTGCGTTTTTCCTTTACACCAATATAATCTTATATTTTACCACCTTAGTGCAATTTTTCTTTCACTGTTTTCTGTTGGGTTTCCCAGCTATGAAGCACAGGAGTGGATGTTTAATGATATTAACTGATGCAAGGTGTTAGAAGGAATACAGGAGTGGGGGTGGGTGATAGAGTGTGAGGGGGAATTTAGGGAGTAAACAATGAAGGGAAGAGGGTGGAGGGAGCACTAGAACTGATCGTAATTGTGCAACTCAGTTTAAAGGAGATATACCCAATTGGGGGGCTGTAGGGCGGGAAGGCTCTAAGACAGATGTGGCAGTGATTGTACCACTCTCCTTTATGTGATTGAGCAATGCAACTGTTCAATTGTATGACAGATGATTGATATATCAATAAAACTATTGGGGAGGAAAATGAGATGTGTTGAATAGGTTTTTGTGGGAATGCTAAGCTGAACACTGGAGATAAAATATAAGCAATATAGACATGCCCCTTCTTTCAAGAAGCTCAGAGTCTAGTGGGGGGATTCAGCTAACCAATAGTGATGCGAAATGAGATATGAAATATATAGCAAGCCTTGGGAAGCTCTCTGTAAGAGAAGATGACCTGAGATGAGGAGAGTAATGACAGGGACTACCTAGAAGGATTGGCATTTAGCTGGGCACCTGCAGGGCATTTAGAAGGCACCTGTTAAGTGCTATTGTGTTACCCATGATGTATACCGACCTCATCCAGATTGAAATAGTATCTGGTCCTACGCCATGTTCAAAATTATTGTTATGTTTAAGTCTATGCTTGGTGCCACTGAGTCAGTCCATCTCATTGAGGACATCCTTTTTTTTTATCAACTCTCATGAAAGCATGCCATCTTTCTTCAGCAGTTGGTCCTTCCTGATGACATGTCCAAAATAAGCAAGATGAGGTCTCATCATATCAATTCTAAGAAGCTGTACTTCCTCTGAGACTAATTTGTTCATTTTTTCTATCAGTCAGTCCATAGTATATTTGATATTCTGCATCAACACCACAATTTAAATGAATCGAGTCTTCTGCACTTTTTCTTTTACATTGTCCAGTTTGCTCCCTTATATGAGGCAATTGGAAATACCATGGTGTGGTGGTCATGTACCTATGTTAATTTCATGATTGAGATGTAGGGGTGGAGTCTAACCTGTTCATCTGGAGATAGCCAATGAGGCCTCCATGTGGGCATGGCTTTCTCCTGAGACTTCTGGGAAATTTTGTGATATTTCCCTCATGGAGAAGCTATCTCCCCAGTTGTTGGGAGTTCGTCTCAGAGACAACTGCAGACAAGGACAAGATGGCAGCATCCTAGGGGATGAGCCAGAAAAGAAGCCACACGGCCTTACTTTGATGGGACCAGACCTCTGAAGCTGGAGAAGCCATGTGGAGACCCCTGCCAGTGCTGAGTTGCTTCTACCACCACTGGATGCTGTTGATGGACCCTGAGCCCTGGAAGCGAGGAGCCATGGGGAGACCCCCGCCAGTGCCAGGACTCTGCACCCACTGGCCTGTGACTTCGTGAGTTGGAAGGAGACGTTATAGACTGGTATCGGGCATGTGGGTTAATATTGGACTTATGGCTTTGAACTGGACTGTGCTGGGATGTTTTCTCAATGTCCCAATCCTCTTGTAGATAAACTTTTTTCCTTATATCCATATGCCTGTCTATGGACTTGTTTCCCTAGTCTACCCAGACTGACACACATGGCTGGGGTCATGAGCACCTGACACACCAAAGAGAAAACTTTAGGATAAGTAGGAGTTAAATAAATGGAGTAAAGATATATTCTCTCTCTCTCTCTCTCTCTCTCTCTCTCTCTCTCTCTCTCTCTCCCCCAGCCCCGCACAATGGAGTTGATGCTGACTCGGAAACTCCATAGGACTGTGAGTTTCTGCGATTGTAGCTCTGTTGGAGTAGAAAGTCCCACCACAGGAATATTCTAGGCAGGGGAAGAAGAGGTGTGCAAATAATGCAAGTGTGAAGCTGAAGATAAGTCTGTGGGCAAAGTAGAAGAAATGGAGGTATCTCTGGGTGGTAGAAGCAGTTAAAATTGTGTCTCCTAACCCCCCAAATCTGTAGTTCACCTACAGGACCCAAGAGAGAAAGAACTGTCGATCTGCTTCCAAAATGTCACTGCTTTGCGCACCCTGCGGAGCAGTTTTCGTCTACACACACAAGGGCACTGGCAACTAACAACAAAAATGGAAAGGAAGACAGGCGGAAGAGCTCAGATACGGTAAGTGTTTGAATTTTCTATCCAGGGCAGCAGGCAGCCATTAAAAGTTTTAAGTCAATGAGTGACGGGGTCAGACTTTGGTTTTAAGCACCTGTTTGGATGCTGTTGTGTATGGAAAGGCCCAGGAGGTGGATGCTTATGATGATCACAGAGAAGAATTTCTATGGTGTCATAAGGGACTCCAATATGATGTTAAGACTGTGAGATGTGTAAGGCATAACTGAGGAGCCTTCTGGATTCAAATCAAGGCAGGTGACTGCAATACACAAGAGCTGAAATAATGGTCGATCGTGTTACCTTCATCCTGAAAAGAGAATGTATTACTGCCAGGACAAGCCAGCTTGAGGGTTAACACAAGGGAAAGAGAATGAGTATTTAACAGTGTGTCTTCAGCTCCATAGTTCAGACTTACACATACGAAGCTTCCATAACTTAATGACACCAGCTGTTACCATCACCCAGTCTAGCAGACCTTCAATAAATATTTGTTTGGTGTGAATTGGATTAAATTGGACTCCCTACTCACCAAGCAACTTTTTGATTGCAATTTGGCTACCCATAAATCTTTTCTATGAACATAAAATGCACTGATTAGCTGACACAAACTTTCCAGTCTGGTTTAAACTTCTATTTTTCCCATAGAGGAAGAAGCTGACATTATGATCGGCATGTCAGTTTCCTTTGTGTTGAGTGAGTGTCGTGGACAATGGTGGTGATTTATTCAGCACACACTTCCTATTCTACTAGCCCATCAGTCGACTTTTGTCCAATCAGATCCTCATCCTTTCATCATGCAGCCCTGTGTCTCTGGGCTCATCGAATTGACTCAGCTCCAGGTTACCTTGATGCTCGTAATTCAATCAGTCCACGTCAGCGGGGCCTCCAGACGCCCGTCAAATTGCCAGCATTTGACTTAAACCAATGTATTCTGGATCAGATTTCAGAACCTTGAACTGGATGGAGTTTACGACACAAATCTGGATCAGAGATGATCTGGAATGGAATATTGTGGCCCCGTTTTGTTTTCATTCTCATTGTTTGGCCCAATCAGGCAAGCACTGGCCAGCTAATCACAAGGGTGGAGGTCTAAAGCCACCAGTCTCTCATGAGAGAAAGATGAGAGTGTTCCTGTAATGATTTACAAAGCCTCAAGCCCCTTTATGCTATAGGATCACACTGAGTGAGAATCAGTTTAGGGCAGCGAGTGGGTCCCGTAGTACTTTAGACTCTTTTCTAATTCATCCGACTAACGCCTATCCCACCATTCTTAGTATTTCTAGTCTTCTTTGTTCTTCCAAGTCCCATTCATATGACATGGGGGATTTGCCTGCCTCTGGCCTTAGAGAAAGCTGAGCTCACCTGACATACATTCACTTATGCATTCATGTCCTTCATCTCCATGGAACACAACTTTCTGCCTACCCCAACCTACAACGTCAGAGGGTAAGATCCCTTACCTCCATCTATCTGTCCTCTAATGCTGTGCAACTCATCCACTGAACTTCTTTACTTTCTACCCATAGTAACTCTCCCTTTGTCGTCTACCATCTTCTAGTCTGCCCCAATTCAATCCTTTCCAATGGCCTTTCAATAGGCTCCGTCCTCCCTTCTCTGAAAAAGTGAATAAAGTCTCTTTGATGGTCTCTTCTGCTTTCCTCTAATTCTCATCAGTTCCCTCCCCCATCTTGTGCTGCAGAACTCCATCTACCATACCTATCTATCTAATCCTCAAAATCAGCTTTGTTTCGAATCTTCTTTTATTCCCTCCTACCGCAGTCATATTTGCACACCTGAAACAACTCCCACAGAAGTGATACATGAACTCCTTCTTACCCAACCAGGTAGTCTGTTTCCCAGTACTTTGTCTTTCAGTGTTTGACACTGTAGTCCACCCACTCTTTGAATCTCGGCCTCTAATTGATTTTTGTGTCAGTGTTCCCTCTTGATTTCCTTTTTTATTAGACCCACTTCCTCTTTCTAGTCCTCTGCCTCTCCGAAGGAACCAATCTTTTCCCTTGACAGCCCATCGACCAGAGTGCCTCCACTGTTGCTTTTGAATCTCACCCTTATGTTGGTTCCTAAAAGTGCATCACTAACTTTTATTTTTCAACAACCTTCATTACTGGCCCACGGTATGCCCCCCAGTCACCTTTAACTCAAACAATCAGAAGCATAATTTGTTGTCTCATCTTGCCCTTTCCATGATTGCATTTCCAACATGTTTAGGCTACCAGGCCCCAAACCAGATTCTAAAAAGCCACCTTTAATTTTTTTTTCTTTTTCTTTCTCCTCCCTACTTCTATAGTCATATTAGTCTCTTGATACCTCCCTTCAGAAAGTTCTCCCAAATTTACTTTTTTTCTCTACAGGTATGAAGGGAGTTTGAGAGAGACAGTGTCTGAAACTTGCTCTAAGCATTGAATGCAGAACATCTGGATGATGACACATGCTCTGCTCCCAGCCTTTTCCCTTGTTCCTCTGCCTCACTCCTCGCTATTTCACTGCCTGATCAATGCTCTCCTTCGATGCTTTCACAGTCCCTATCTGTTGCAAATGGTTAACATAACCCACTAGGCTGCTAACTCAAAGGTAGGAAATTTCAGTCCACACAGAAGCACCTTTCTAGGAAGGTCTGGCAATCTGGTTCTGGAAAATCAGACATGGAATGCCTGGTAGACTGCACTTCTGCTCAGACACCCACTCGGTCTCAGTGGCAGCGGGTTGGCATTGCTGTTACTCTCAAGCCCTGTCCAAGAGCACACAGCAGTTCCCCCTTCCCCAACATAGCGAGCCCCACATCTAGAGACTGCCTCTCAGGGGCCTCTTTGTGGAGGCTACCCCAATCTCTCTTCTCCATTCCAATCTGTCTGACAGATGCACCATGCCAAGCTGGATTGCACTGTGGCTAGACTTCTGTAAATGAGCTGTGCGGGGCTACCCAAGCAACTTTATTGGACACATTAAGAGATTATCTATTTTTCTATTTAACAACTTGCATCTGTCAGTTTCTTACTGTTGATTTCTCACACATGCTATGGGAAAAGAGAAGAAATAGAAAATTAGGCCTTATCTTAGAGCAACTTACCAACCAGTTAGCAGACCACAGGAAAGCATTTATAAAGAACCATTATTCCATCTGAAACAGTACTTTAATTTTATTATTATTATTTCTTTTTTTAAGGTTATTTTATTGGGGACTCTTACAGCTCTCATAGCATTGCATACATCAAGTATATTTATAAATATGTTGCCATCATAATTTTCTAAATGTTTACTTTCTATTTTAGCCCCATGGTATGAGCTCCCCTTGTTTTCCTTCTTATTTTTATATCTTACACTGATCGCTGTCTCCCTTCACTCACCTTCCTGTTGTTCATCCCCTGGGGGGTGGTGAGGGGGCTGGTAATACATCTGCCCATCATTGCCATCAGTTCCCCCTCCCTCCCCTTCTTCCCAACCTTTCCCCTACCCTCCTGGTATCGACACTCCCATTTCTGTTCCTGAGGGGTTTATCTCAATTGGAGTCTATGGGTTGTGAGCTCTTATCTGTACCAGTGTACATGCTCCAGTCTAGCCAGAACTGAATGGCACGACTGGGATCTTGATAGTGGGGGGAGAGTTGGATAATTAGATAGAGTAACTCGGAGTCAGAATCAACTCAATGGCAATGAGGACTGTGTATATATCCCCCACACACAGAGACGTTGACTCAAACTCACTGCAATCCAGCCCATACTAACCCATGGAGACCCTCGAGTACAGGCCAACGTGGCCCTGTGAGTGTCAGAGACTATAACTCTCTACAAGAATAGAAAGCACAGTCTTCCTCTGGGACTCCCAAACGTTCATGGAATTGAAAGAAAATGCAAATTTCCCACAAAACTAATGAAACCTTCTTGTTATCTATTTGTTTACTTTTTATCTAAAATAGGACATATATATATACATATGTCTATCACCCTGCCCTTGTTTTCCTGCAATATTGCATCATAAATATTCCATAATCTATCTGATTTATTTTTTAACTACTGCGTAGTAAGTTTTTGAAGGTATATAGGCTCATTCAGCAGTCCTCCTATTTTTCCTATCACAAAGAGAGAAAATTAGTATTCTTTCACACCTTCGCATATTTTCCATTCTATACTAGTACATATTTGACCATGAACTTCTGAATTAAAAATAAAACTAGAAAGACTGGTTTATAATGGTTTCTTATTTTCATGGTCCAAAACCCTCCACTATTGTGATTTCAAGCTACCAGCCAGACCAAGCTGAAGGCAGAGATATGGAGAGAGGCTCAGAAAGCTCATAGCTGTTACGGGCTAGCCAATCAGTACCCACTTCCCCACCCCCCACAAACCATTGCACATTTCCCTGCACATATCCTTGGGAGTGTTTCACAACATTGGTAAGCAAAATATTAAAAGGCAATTATCACTTTGCCAGACAAGAGAGACATAACTAGCTTATTAGCTACAAGAGAGTAGAACCACGAATTAAATAAAGTACTTTTGGAAGGCCATTTATCTGTTACCTTAAATAGATACTGTTTAAAAGGCAAGGAAATTTCAAAACTTTTCTCTTTATTTTACCATCTGAAGAAAATTATTTAAGAAAAGTCATTCTGATATATGTCTAAAATGGGTTTTGAAAGATTCAGTAGAAGTATTATTATATTCACTATTTAGTATTCCGGTATGCAGATCAGGCCTTTGAATGCAGTCTATTCCAGTATGATCCCTATTGAGAGCTTTCATTCTACTCAAGATATGCTGAGTCAGGCCTCCATGTTAACAAGATTTTTTAATATGTGGATACGAATCATTTTGTAGAGCTTGTTAAAATAGAGATTGCAATTCAGTATATCTGGGTGGAAAGGCAAATTCTTAGTAGGTGACCAAACTGGTATGGACCAGCTGGAAGCACTTTTCAGACACAAGCACAGTCTTGAAAACTGTATGACGAGAAAGTGTTGATAGCCTACTCTTTGGTATCTTCATATTAAAACGTCAAAAAACCAAACTCACTGCCATTGAGCTGATTTGGAATCATAACAGCCCTTTAGGACAGAGTAGAACTGCCTGCTGGGTTTCTGAGGTTGATAGGGGAGTAATTCAGATTCCTTGTAATGGAATGGAGACAGATGGCAAGTTATGAAGGGTACCCACTCTTAAATATGTCTTTAAGTTGAATTTGTCAGCAAGTTGGAACAGGGTGCATGTGATTCTTATTTGGCCTTCCTTTTGTTCAAGACAGAGCCCTATGGTATAGTGGTGATAAGTTGGAGTGAAAACTCAAAGTCGGCAGTTCAAAATCACCAGCTACTCCATGGGAGAAAGACGAGGCATTCTATTTCTATAAAGAGTAATAGTCTCAGAAATCCAAATGCAAATTCTACTCTGTTTAATAGGGTCACAGTGAGTCAGAAGTCACTCAAATGCAGTGAGTGCAAGAAGGAGCTCTGGTGGCAAAGTGAATTATGCACTGGTTTGTTAACCACAAGGTCTGCAGTTTGATACTAC
This sequence comes from Nesogale talazaci, assembly GCA_004026705.1. NCBI lineage: Eukaryota > Metazoa > Chordata > Mammalia > Afrosoricida > Tenrecidae > Nesogale > Nesogale talazaci. The sequence goes on along the minus strand of PVJH01017704.1, from coordinate 1,170 downwards.
CAGCTTCTCCACAGGGGAAAGAGAAGGTTCTCTGTTCCCATAAAGATTTACAGCCTCAGAAATCCAATGGGGAGGGGGCAGTTCTACACTATCCCAGGGTTGCTTTGAATCAGAAGCAACTCAATGCAGTGAGTTTGCTTTGGGTTCATACAAGAAAAGACTTGAAACTTTTCTTTGTGATAAAGAATTTGTTGCAAGTAGGTATCACTTCCATTTTTTTTCAAAATGAAGGCAAATCTATAAAATATTGAAGGGCAAGTATGAATTTTCTGTGACTCTAGCACTCATAACCTGGGCATGCTCACGATACACCATATGACAGATTATTTTCTGAAAGTAAAAGTCACAGTTTATTGCTGATATTGTTACTAATATAAAGGGTAAAGTTTTACAGGAGAACCATTAGTTCAGGAACCCAAACTCCTTAGCAATCAAGAGGGGTAGTGCAAACCGGGGATTCTGTAACCCGAATGCAAGAATCTGTGTGCTGTCAGGGACACTCCCTGGCATATTCCCAGGAGAAGTTCTTCTTCCTGGCTTTGGTTGCCTCATCTGTACAGCAGAGATGATCATAGTCATCCTTACTTACATGGTTATGGAGAAGATGTGAAGAGGTACAGGATCTGGTTTGTGGGAAGCACTCAATGAATATTAGCTCATTTAATCAATAAAAACTTGGGCTCTGTTCAGAGATGTTACTGTAAGAAAAAAAAATCTTTAGCAGATGAGTTTTGGAAATTCTGAATTTCAAAAAGTAAATGCTTTGTTGTTGTTGTTGTTGTTACACAGCTTCTCGGGAGCTTTAAGAGGCCCCTATAGGCCATCGATCCACTAGAGAAGGACATAATAGCATTTCTGAGGATTACTCACCTCAAAACCTTTTCCTAAGTATCCACTGAAAGCCTCAGAGGCCTGTGAACCTTGAACAATGAAGAAGAAAAAGAAAAGAAAAACTGATGCATGAAAATTGTGGGGCTGGCCAAGAATATTGAAAGTACTGTGGACTTCCAGAAGAATAAGTACCTCTATCTTGGAAGACGCACAGAGAAACTAGGATGGAGAAATGTCTCAAGTAATGTGGACACAGTATCAAGAGAAAAGAGTCTCTGGAAATGGACGTAAAGAGGAGAGTGGTGAGAAAGAGAGACCCCCCCAGAGGAGATGAGTGGA
>PVJH01017703.1:0-47162 GCA_004026705.1 Nesogale talazaci | reverse complement strand
ACTAAAATATTCTCCTGTATGTCAAGTCATATTGTTAAAGTACCAGGAATACAAACGGTATTTCCAAGAATATCACTGAGAAGATGATACAGGCTGATTCTTTTATTAAAGGGGACACACGCCATCTCTTTGCACTCCTTTGTAATTAAGAAATTTTGAAGACTGCTCACCTCAATGCATTCTAACCACAGGCGCAATGTTGCCTAGAGTCTCTGGGCTTTGTGGGGGTGGGGGGTGTCTTAGCAGCTGAGGGGAGGAAAAGGGGGCAGCGGGAGCTCTCTGGGGCTCAGATTATGGGACCAGGAGACCTCAGGATTCCCACTAAGACACAGGGTCTCATTATTCCCTCTTCCCAGGGTGAGCAGCAGAACTACTACTGGTTTGCGAGTCACACTCTTTCCCGTGTGCTGCTGTTGGCACACATAAGAAACGGAGCTCAGCTGCACTGTCAACCGTGATGTGTCTCCCTCAGGGAATTGTCTTAGGGAAGGCTAGGTGCGATGCAGGTGATCATGAAGGAATGCCAAGCCACATTTCCATGGTCTTCACGTCTTTCCCCAAAGAAGAAAATCAGAATAGGCCTTCTGCCACAGAGACTGTTCCAACTCAGCCAGCCTGTCTGCCAGGGGAGAAGGACCCTGTGAGACTGTGTGTAAGGCTCACAGGATTAGGAAACCCTGTTTTTCTCTTGTGGAGCAGTTGGGGGTTTCAAATTCTGACCTTTCGACTTGTGGCCAGCATGTAACCACTGAGCCGCCAGGGCCACATGTGACCACTAAGTCATCAGGGCGCCTTGCTAATATTTTCATCTATGCCATCAACTCCTATCTGGATTGTGTTCATTTGCTCAGGTGGCTTTAATATGCAGGTGTGGCCAGAAAGATGTTTACCTCCCTCAGAGTAATTCCCGCAGAAGAGTAATGAAGGGTAGGAACACAAGAGCATGGACAGCTGTCAACAGAGTGACTCTCTTGGTTCTCAGGACTGTTGGTATATCAACTGTGCTACCACTTTGCAGCAACACATGGTATATGATTTTATTAGGACAACCCTACCTCCTTAATTTACACCATATATAGCTGGCCAGCCCGAACGGCACGGGAAGTCAAGTTAACACACTCCTGAGTAGGCACTTCACTGTGACTGCAATTTCAGTTGCTGCCTTAATGGTCACGGCCAGGGAGCTTGTGGGTGGGTGGGGTGGACATGGAGTAGGGAAGGAGGGGGCAATGGGAACACTGCAGCCCCTTGGACCAAGCACCACCTTGCCTGCAGGGGCAGTGAATTATTTTCCGTGGTCCTTTTAGCCCAAGTCTCTAACTTCTATAAGCAGCCTTTCCTTGCGTGGGTCTAATAAGATGATACTGATAGGATTCATCTGTCATTAACCACAAGTAGGATTCCCTGGAGTGCCATCCAGTGGTGTAAAAAATGAGCCCTCAGAAGCAGGAGGAGGGATCTCATTACCAGCAAGAGCCAAGGTGGAGCAAATCCTCAATACCAGAAGTCCCTTTGCCGGGAACCTCCTGGATCCAGATCACAGCTACAATATCAGAGCAGCAGCAGCAGCACCAGGAGTCAGAGCAGAGAACAGAGCGATGTGCTTCTCAACCAAGGAGCGAGGGAAGCTGAGTGTTTTTGTGCAGGAGGCTGGCTTGCAGAGTGGGGTGCCTCTGGGCACGCAATTGGGGGAAGTTGAGCTTGCTGATGGAAACTGAGATGAATGCCTTTGGCTTCCTGGAATGGGGTGTCCTTGGGGCACTTAATTCAAGGAGCTGGGTGTGCTGACCCCCCAGAGCTTGAACTGAAAGCTTCCAGTTGAAGCTGACAGTGGAATGGTATGCTCCTTTGGAAATTTTATTAGCAGACCAGAAAGAACTTTGTAATTTGCCCTGATGAACATGCTTGAGCATTTCTCACTGGCAGTACAGCTTGTGAACTTCCTTAACAAACCCTCTAATCGTGGATTTTTGTCTGAGTTCTCCATCGCTGTCGCAATAGAAGTCAGAGAGAGAACGCTAGTTTTGACGCAACACTGCCCTTCCTATCTCCTCTCTATTGTTCCTCTCCGACTCCCCATTTCCACACTTACAAAGAGTAGATAAAAATCCCTACCTCATTAGGTTATTGTATGGATTAAATGGGAGTTTGTCAGTGATACCAGCCAGCTAGGTCACGGGCTGGGCACAAGGTCCTTGAGGAAGCAAAGCTGAAGCCCTACGTTTGTGGAGATGACCAGGCATCAGGACTAGCCCCAGGGTCACATTCCATGACTCTTCTTGTAATCCCATGATTCATCAGCTGCGTCCTTCTTCCTTCCCTTTCTCCTCCCATCACCCACTCAGTCATCCAAGAAGTGCTCATTGAACATCTACGAGATTGCAGACACTAAACTGTTTTCTGCAGAGCAGCCCCCAGCTGGCATAGTGGATTACGAATTAGGCTGACCAAAAGGTTAGCGGTTTGAGCCCAAGAGCTGCCCCATAGAACAAAGACGAGGCTTTGTGCTCCTCTAACGAAGTCCAGTCCCACAAACGCCAAGGGTCACCTGGACTCTGACCTCCAGGGTCATGATGAATCAGTTTTGACTTCATGGGAAGGAGTTTTGTTGAAGCCCTCTTCTGGAAATAACAAGAGTGAGCGACACAAATATGGATCCTGCCCAGGGCACCCTTGCGGGCATGCCAGAGGATGAAATCAACTTTACAATAAGGTGAGGTCCATGGAATGCAGCGTACATGGGGTAGTGGTGCAGAACAGAAACTCCTCAGACTGGCTGCTGGGGGTGGGGGTAGAGAGATCAGAAAAGCTCCTTACATGGAATGATATTAAAGTGGAGATCCTGAAGGATTGAACGTGAATCAGGTAAATGCAATATCCAGACAGGTGGGTGGCAAGCTCAAAGGGAAGATAGGGATGTGGGGGGGGGGGTTGTTAAGGCCCAGAGGTGAAGGCTCACTGGAGTGCTCTATGTCTGGAGTCCAGTGTATTCACATAATGCCTGGTTCTCTTGCAAAAACAGGACCCATTGTGCTTTGTCTTCAGCTTCAGTGAGACTGGGGGTCAAGTCAGAAGGGGCCTTGTAAACAAAGCTAATGTTAGACTTTATATGAATGGTGGAAAAACTAGAACAACTAAGAAGTCCAGAGCGATTCTGGGACTCCTTAACACCCTTATCTGTAAAATGTGAATGGAGTTAAGATGGTCAGGTTTCCTTCTATGGACTAAGGTAGGCATCTGAATACTCAAGCTAGTCAAAAGCTGCCTTGTGGATCAGGCTCAGGATGAGTTGATGGAAAAATGGATGCAGGTTGAGTGCCTGCCCTGCCATCACAATCACATACTTCTTGGGTCCCGCCCCACTGCCTTGTCCTTTGTGCTGGCCCTCGGAGGACAGGAAGCACCAGAACTCAGGGCCAGGACAAGCTAGGGACAGCACAGCATGAACTGTGGTTGTGCAGAGGTGTGTCTGAGCTAAGCCTTGTTGTTCCCACGTGGCAACAGACTTGTAGGATGGGACAGGATGGAAGAACGCTCTACATGGCTGTACATGGGATACAGGGCTGTACATGGGACTGTGGAACAAGACTCCTGATAATGGATTGGCAAATTCTAAATTAAATGACATTTTGGAACATTTATTTTGAGCAGCTGGTATTCTTTCCAGCATCAGCATCCATTTCAAAATTAAATTTGGGGTCTGGGTGGAGGATAGAGAAGGATGTTACATGGTTTGCCTCTTCTCTAACTCCAGGCAGCCGGGCCGGCGGGCTCCCTCCCACTCACTTTAAGAAGCCTCAGGAAGGTACAATTTTCTCATCACTGCATGACACAGGAAACCTCAGCCCCTATCATGCTGATAACTTCAGAAACCCTTAGAAATCCCAGCTAAAATTAACGCCTCCTTCAAATTCTCAGCACAACTTGATCCTGCATGGAAGTTCTTTGTTTTGCTCTACTGGTGTTTAAAGCAGCAAGGAAGGAAGATGTGATTGTTCCCTTGCTAAACTCAACTCTGCTGCTGGGTCCACTGCAACTCCCAGCAGCCCTCATGCTGGACCAGAACTGTTGCATGGGTTTCCAAGGCTGCACATCTTCACCTTTATCCCACCGAGTGGCTACTGGGCTTGCCTTGCCAGGCTTGTGGCTAGCAGCCTAACCTAGAACCCACTGTGCCAGTACAGCTTGCTTCTTTCACTGAATTCCCACCCATAGCCATTCCTCAGAGTACTGAGATGCAGAAGGAGGAAGGGTGGGGACAGAGAAGAGAGACAGGGAAGAACGAGGAGGGGAGGGGGCATTGAGGCAGAGAGGCAGAGGGGGAGGAGGGGAGGTGAAGGGATTTATAGGGAAGGGTGCCAGCTCAAGGTGCAATGGAGGAAAAGGGGAGGATTTGATTCCGAGTCCTCTGGCACCAGCGAGGGTAAGCCTCTGCCTGCTCCTATGGAGAGCGAGGATAATGGACAGCCTGCCTGCCTGTGCTAAAGCACCCCTTAAAGCCTAAACCAGATGCACAGCCAGCAAGTCAATGAATGCTGACTCCTCCACAAACCTGTCCAGCAAGGCAGAACTAACTCATTTCTGAAGACCATCCCAATCTCCAATATGCCTTTTGAAATATAGTTCAACTTCTGTGAATCCTGTCTCCTCACACCTGCCTTCCTCCTGGAAGACAACTTGACTGTCCCCAACCCTGTAGGTGGCCAGGCTGTCCAGGGCCATGCCCCTCGTGACTTGTCTCAGAGGAGAGGCCTGAGGAAATTGCCAAGGAAGCAAGTTTGCTACCAGCAAACCTTGCTGAGAAGCGTGAGAGCACAATCAAGCTACAGACACCTCAGTGAGCATGTGCAGGTTCAGATCCGGCTTGACCCTGGGACACAGATGTATGACCTGGGACAAATTACTGAGCCTCTCTGCACTTCAGATTTCCAAAGGCCAGTAGCACCTGCCTGGTAAGGTCTTGATGACAAAGTAAGGTCTTGATGACAAAGTTTTTCACACAGGTGAAAAACACACGGAACAGGGCCTCACCCCCAGAATGCTTTATGGGGTCATACTGGTGGATCCCAAAGGACCACGCCAGAGTAGACCTCAGCCTCTCAGGAAAGAGTGTAATCCAGGGGTAAGAAGAGGGCTCTCGCTGTGGCAGGGTTGGAGTCACTACCCTTGATGAGCGGGGTCTTTGCTGGCAGATTGTGAGGCAAATCCTGCACTTTGCAGAGGAGTATGCAAGTGCCCGGGACACATGTGCGGTCTGACCCCTGCCCTGGAGTTACAGAGGGGACGGTGAGGTTTGCAAGCTCACACCCGGTCTCTGGACTCCTTGCCACTGTCTGTCTCCTAGAGGAACTATGCCAACTAGCCCTTCTACTCCACGTTCAGCCTGGCTAATTATGTCTGTGGTTTATTTCATTCCCTTCATGGACAGTTTCATTACAAGGTAGCAAACACTTAATAATTATTCATATGCTTTGAAATTCATGTATACAGTAGCATTTTCTAGACCGTGGGTGCGGTGGAAAAAAATCTTGGTCCAACACTGATCCTTTTCTGGTTTGGGGCAGTGGGGAGGAGCAGGGGGATGTGTGAAGGAGAACTCTGATAAAAACTAGTTTCAATGAATAGAATACACTTCTAATTTGACTGCATGCTCAATCTTCAAAGCAAGGCGCTTAGAGGTAAACCCACCTATATTTTGAGGTTCAGCCCAAGGGCAGAGTCAGTTAGAAAACAAAGGAGCCTCGGCAGGCTCTGTCAGCATGGTGGAAGTGGATTGGGCCTGCACAGCCAGGTGCACCTTGTATGTTTCCCCCCATCATGTTGAACTCCATCACCTCTCGGTTCACATCTGTGTGTTCTCAAAGCAAACAGGGTAGGTAGTTCAGGGGTTATGAAGTGACTCTGTTAACCTTGATCTTGATGGGACTTTAGTAGAGGACAGAAAGAATGCTGGAATGTTCCCCTTCAAAAAGGAAATCAGGACATACTGCTACTTTGTGCAAGAAACGGCAATGGCCCCCAATGTCTCTCTAAGAATAGGCCCGAATTTTTCCAGTGGCCCCAAGGACTACATGATCTATACCCGTGCAGCACTGGGACCACCTCCCCTTCTTCCTCAGTGGGGGCTCTCACAGCACTCGCCTGCAGTCCTGCAGCCAAGGCAGGTGAGCTTGACCTTGGGGCACTGCCAGAGGGTTCAGCCTCTCACTGCATGCCTATCTGTGATCCCCCTGACCTTCCACAAGAGACTCCCATTTAAACGTGTAGACTGACCTCCCCTGCCATCCACCCCCCCCAGCCCCCCCAAAAAACACCTAACTGCCCTTGAACGCTGCATCTTCTTGTCTCCCAACATGGGGACCTTTCTAACCGACTATAGAATGCGTGGATGGATGGTGTGACGGTTCCACTGTGGTCTCCCCCTCTCAGAGAGTGAGTTCCACCAGGCTAGAGAAAGCCTTGTCTCCCAGGTTGGGGAGGAACCCCGAGGCAAAGCTAAGGAGCAGTTGTTGAGTGAAGGAGAAGCTGGCCTAAGTGCTGGAGGGTGGCAACCTCCATGCCTCCCTTTACCACACCTCTTTCTCCTCTCCAAGAGGGAGCGAGCTCAGTGAGGTTGGCTCCCTTTCCCTGGGTCTGCAATGGAGTGGGTTCTGTGCCTTCCCCTTGCTCTTGGGGGAAGGCTAGAGTGTCCGTCAAGCCCCATGGACACTGCCCTTTGACGGCTGCTCGTGGGCATTGTTTGGGGACCCCACGGGGCCGGTGCACCACTCCTCTCACTGGGCCTGCTCGGGAAGCGGGTGGCAGGTTTGTCTGTGCGGCTGTCAGAATGGGGCATGGTCACCAACCGAATGATCCTCAGGACCACAGTGTCCATGCCTGGGCTAGTGCAGGACCTGGGTGGGATCTACAAACCGGGGGCCAGTCCCAAGGTGGTGCTTTCTATAGCCCAGCTGGAGGGTCTGCGGCAGCCCACGGACACCACCCTCTGGTGCCTACACTCGGTTAGTACCTCTAGCCCGAGGTGTGTGAGGGCGAAGCCCAAGGGCGTGGGCACAGTGATGCTGCTCTGCTGGCCCTGTGAATGAACAATACTCCGAAAGGCGTCTTCTGAGTCCACGCACCCGCTAACTTTCAACCCCATCATGACATACATGCGTTGGCTGTAAAGTAGGACTCAGGCAGATAAAAAGAGTCACGCATTTCATTTTTTTTTTAAGTTTTTTTTTCTGGTCTTGCCCATCAACTTCTGGTTGAGCCCATGAGCTCATCTCTGAAGACGTGAGGTGTTAATAACCCATAATTACTTAATCATTCCAGCTTAGCCGTTTTGTTCTTAGCTCTCTGCCAGATAAACACATCCGTTGTTTATGAAGGAGATAGCCCAAAATGTGCAGTAAACCCAAAACAATTGGGGGATTTCTTAATAGTGCTAAATGGTTTTACAATTAAAGTGACAAGAAATGAGGGGGGTGGGGTTTGAAAAATTCTAGTAAAGTTTCCTTCGCAAGGTCTGTTGTGTTTAGAAAGTCAAGTTTAAACATACTGCTGTCAACTCAGGTTTGCCCTTGAAACCAATGCGCTTGCCGAGCTAAACATTCTCACCAAGCCTGCTAGCCTGCTGGTAGATAGCCCATGCATATGCTGCACCCTGAAATTAACCCAGGCCTCCAACCCATGTCGATCGAGGTGAGAACTCGGTTTCCGTTGGGGCCAAGGATGTCTTGTGTATTAGGGCAGGATGAAACCACCAAGCGAGGGCGTTCTCAGAGCAGGGGTTGGTGGGGATGGAGGAGGCGCAGGAGTGGGCAGGACGTAAGCCTTCCAGTGACAGAGGCCCCTTCAGTGTCTGCAGTATAAGGTCCTTCAGCACCCACCAAGGAGACCTTGCCTCTCAACTGTGGAACTGGTGAAGCACTGCAGGGCAGGACCAGCCTAGCAAAGGCAGCCTTCACTTGGAAGGCAACTGGTTCTTCTTGAACATGGAAACTCTCAAATCAAAGCCCACCACAAGGCAGAGACCCATGGCTCTAACCCCAGACTCTGGAAACGGGACTGGGCAGAAAACACTGGGAAGAGATCATAAACCTTACAACGTGGAAGCTTCCACCAAAAAGTCATGGGGTGTGAAATAAAAATATTCACCTATTTCTGCATGTGAACACAAACATAGTTTGGGGGCCGGGGTAGGGTGGGGGGACAACCCAAGCAAATAAAGAAGGCATATGGCTTTGGGCAGAAATCAAAACCAAAGACACCGCCCTCACTGGCATCCCGGGGTCAAGACAGCACGTACCTTGAAGGGAGGCCTGCAGGTCTTTCATGGTTTGGTCTAGCAGCTGAGAAGGGAGGAAGCCCGCCCCTGCCTGGGTCTTGGGCTCAGGTTCGCCGGGGCCCCCAGCTGGAGCGGGTTCTTTCAGCCGACTGTCTCCGAAGACAGCAGCCCACTCCTTGCTGAACTCGCCCTCTTCCAGCGCAGAGGCATTGAAGATTTCCCTCAGCAGCAGCAGGTCATCCTGGTCAACACCTTCTGGTTCCATGGCCCCTGCCATTGGGCTCAGGCAAGCTGATGAAAGTAATGGCACAACCGTCACCCCAGGTTCCAGTCCATGCAGACGCCCCCACCCACCCACTGCGGAGGGCTGGCTGGGAGCGGGCTGACCGGATGATGGCCAGGTGTAGGAAAAATGAAGGGAAATATATATTCATCTCATGGTGGGCCGCTACATGGTTTGGGGAATGACATTTCTAGACCCATTCTCCCTTAGCCCTCTCCCACAGAGGGAGCCCCATTTCCTGTGTCTTTTGTGTCACCTTCAACAACTTCCCACAAACATCTGAGCGTTTGGCTTTCCCTTAATGTAGAGAGTGGGTTTATCCAAATGCCTTTTTCAGATGTGAAACGAAGTCAGGATTGAAAGCCCATTGGAGATTGTAACCCCTTGTTTGTATGCCTGCCTGAGTCCTCACACACCAGCAGCCCTTGATCCACATTGCCTAGGCTAGACCTACCGACCAGCGTACCAGGTGGCAGCCTGCCGTGGGGGTAAGGGTGGGGCTTACCACCCCCTGGCTGGCCCAGGTGAGCTGGGTGTCATGTCAAGACAAGCAATGGGCTTGACCAAGAAAGACACCCTTGTTTCTTTCTCCTTGGCTGAGCAAGGCTGCGTGGAGTGTGCTAAGTGGGCTTGGTGGTTTTCCCACAGGCCCTAAGGGAGAGAAGAGTAAGGGTGGAGGGACCGTCAGAGGGGTTCCTGGGGATGGGTTTTCCCCAAGGAATTAGAGCGCACCAGATTGAGGGGAGTATAGCCCTTTACCTGATCAGCAACATAACAAACCTTGAACCCCTCCAAGCCTGCTTTCTCATCTATCAAGCTATTATACTGATAAAGCCCACTGCATTACACAAATTGATAAAGCCACCTCACACCTCCCCACCGGTCTAGAGGACCGTCCTCGTGCCATCCACCCTTGGAGAAACACTGAGTGTGGAATACAAGTTGAAGGGAGCATGTCTGTTAGAAATCACACCCCAAGAGCTTCCATTGAGTTCCCACCCTGCTGTGAGAACTCGGGCAGATTTCAACCGTGACTTCTTTGTGGTATTTACTCATCTCTTGAAAATGTCACTTAGCTGTAGAGGATGAAGAGGCAGAAAAGAGGTGTTTTTTGTTGTTGTTGTTTTTCCCTCCTGAACGGCACTGTGATTCTTACATGGGCATATTAAGTGAATCCACAGGTTTTTCACAAGTGTAATTAGTGAGAGCTTTTTAAAATTAATCAAGCTTGCCTCTGTCAACTTTTTGGGGATCTGTTTTTGAGCACACTTTCTATAAAGATCTAGAGATGAAGGGGGCTTTGATGTGCTGAGCAGACGGGATAGAAATCAGGGAGTGCTGGAGACTAGACACCCTCCTATCGCTCTGCTGTAAACATAGTAGCAAACCCTGCTTTAATCAGACAACCATCTAATTTCAAGACTTGCATTGTTTTTGTTATCATAGGCATGTTCACTGAGACTTAGCCTGGAGGCATGGGGGGAGAGGGGGAGAAGATGAGGAAAGGGCCTTTGAGACAAGTTTCTGACATGGCTCTGTGGGACCAGGGTGTCCAGGAACCACTCCAGGCTGGTAATGGGGGCAAAGCAGGTGAGGCAAGAAGAGGAGGAGCCCAAGGAACCTGAACCTGGCTGTGTCAGAGTTTGCCTGTCAACACCTGTGCCGCTGCACCCTTTCCTCTTGGAGTCATCATTTCTACACTAATCTCTCCACTTCTGCTTTGAGTTGGGACTTGAATGGCCATTCCTGCCCATTCAGAAACCTGGTGACTGCTGAGCCAAATGTATTCACTGGAACCAACTCAACTCTAGAAGAATAGAGGACTTCTAACCAGGAGTGGAAATGATGTGGATTCATTCCTCCCAGAGTCACGGTGTACAACACTCTGCTAAACCAAACCTTCGGGGAAGATGCCCCGCTTTCATCTAGAAATCAATCTAGGGAAGACATGACTAACATGTGCAACAACAAGTCAATGCTAAGCCTTCTAAAGGAGCCACAGGCTGGAACTGCGCTGCCTGCCCCTCATCTTGCTGATGAGGGGTTGGCCTGGAGTATTTGCAGTGACTTCAGTTGGTTTTACCTAGTCCACATTCCTGTCCTCATCATCTTCTGTTTTCTCACGGGGGACATACCTCCTTGAAATGATTCTTGGGAGTCTTAAGGTGTCCAACACCCCACCCCCAAGTGGACCTGTAGCGGGAGCTGGCCAGGGTCCTTCCTCTTGCAGACCTGGGGACTGGCTCCGGGAACTTGTGGCTAAAGTTTATCATTTATGGAAATTGGAAGATGATCTCTCCCTCTTTCTCTGGGATTCTAAATTCTCAAGGTGTTGGTTTGAGGCTGTGGTAACCATGAAACTGGCAAAAGGAGGGAAAATGCAGGAAGTGTTGTCCTCAAAATGCAGCCTAAAGAAACCCTGCCTCGAAACCAACCCACTACTTGATGAGTTCCTATCCACTGGATCAACACATTTCATTATCTTCAAAGTTAAACCATCTAAAGAAGTGTCTATATCACTTGCAGCAAACGACAGAAATGTATTGATCAACATCTTATCAGGGGCAAATGGTGAGGGAGATGACAAAGGACTGTGGTGAGGAGGGACTTGTCTGCAGTCAGCCTGAGCAGGGGTTCTGCCGGTCCCAGCCCAGGTGGTGTAGTTGAACCAGGTTGGTTCAAAAGTACCAGCCGCTCAGAGGGAGAAAGACGGGGCTCTCAACTCCCCGTAGATAGTTACAGTCTCCGAACCCACAGGGTTTCGTGCTGTGAGTCCGCACTCTGTGGAGGTCAGTGAGAAAATCTCCCTTTGCGCCTGGCCCCCGGACGAGTGTGCTGGTTCTCTAACAGTTAAACCCTAGTGCTCAGCGAACAGTTTCTCTTTAAAGAGAAGTTTCTACTTAGCTAAAAGCAATGAAACTGGCACCGACTTGAACCAGAAAACAGGGAAACCTCGCAATTATTGCACTGACAATTAACGTGCTTGGAATTACTCTCCATAACTTGTAAGAAAAACTTAATTACACGTAGAAAAGGACAGGCTTGGGTCTGAAATCAAGCCAGTTGAGACTTGAGAAATAACATTAGTCAGTTGGCTCTTACAAATCACGCTATCACTCTCTTTGGAAACAATTCAACTCCACTGAAAGCACACGGGGACCCACACAGAGAGATGTGGAGCGCTCTTAAAGCCAAGCCCTGCCAGCCGACCCACAGCTGGAGCCAGGGCCTCCCTCGCCGGTACCTGGAAACAAGCGCTGTGACTTGGGCCACAGTGCTGCCGTCCGCTGCATGCTCGAGGATGGCCAGCGGCTGGCATCTCTGCTCCTACCGCTGCAGGTGCCATTCTGAGACCCCGATCCTCTTTTTCCGGGCGGCTGTACCAGCATGTTTACTCTTGTATCTGATAACACTAACACCACCCAAGAAACTTTTGTCAGGAGGCGTGATGTTCCCAAATGCTCACTTCTCTGCCTCAAGCCTAGCACGCTCCGTGGGTCTTCTCTCCCACCCGAACAGTAGCTCTCTCCCCTTCTGAAGGCTTCCTCCTTTGGTCTCAGAAGACATGTGCACAGCCTCACAACCATTACATCTTCCTTTGACGTCGCTCTTTTCAAGCTACTATTTCAGTTTCTGTTTTCTTTCCACAGCCAGCCAGCCGCTCTCCTTTGCTGCCTACTGCTCTGGCTTCAGCTGCCCATTGTCCAGATTTTGCTCCCACCCTGGATTCTGTGTGAGACCCCACCCCCACCCCACCCCCAGCCCATTCTCAAGCCTCAACCCCTGCACTATTTTGTGCTATTGTGTGGCCTGGATTTACCGTATACACTCGTATATAAGCCAGGTTTTTCCAGCATATATTTCATGCCGTTTTGGTGGTAAAATCAAGTGCCTCGACTGACAGTGGGTCGGCTTACCCTCGAGTATATATGGTCCGGCCATCTCTGCGAGTTCTCACAAGGTGGCCCACGTGGATGTGCTCCTCCTGCCTTCCCCGTATTCTCTTTGGAAGAGCTTCTCTCTCTCAGATCTCTCTCTCCAATTTCAAGTTCCTTACTGAACTCTGATAAGAGATCCCTGACTCAGGGGTCCTTTCCAGCTGGTGGTCATCTCCAACAGTGCAGTACCTCTGAGATTTTACTCCCGTACTCAGAACCTTTGAGTGGACTCCCCCAACCAATGGTGAAGGCCAAACCTTATAGTGGCACTCAGAACCTCTCTGCCCCAGTTTTTATGGGATCCCTTCACCATCCTATCACCACTGCCTTTGGAGCGGCTTACGATTCAGTCAAACTTCTATATTTTCCATTTTTCTTTGGGTGGGGGGGGGAGGCAATCACTGCCCTCTGGTGGTCGTGGGAGAGCTCCCGGAGAGCTGCTGTTGGATTTGAACCACCAAGCCAATGGGCTGCAATCCCACACTCAACCACTATGCCACCGGGGCTTAGCCCTTTTCATTTTTTTTAAACCCACTTTTCAATCTCCTGTCTGGGAAAGTGTTGCTTGTCTCCCAGTGAGATGCCCTGAGAGAAGGTACCTGAGAGGGAACTGAGGATCTGCCTCTGGAACTCATGTCACACAGAAGGAGCCAGCCAGCCACCTAATCTGGTCCCTTAAGAGAGGAGGTCCCCTCGGAGGTCGTATGCTTAGTTATACGTCGTCAGGTTGGAGAGCCCCACTCACAGGCTGGGGTGTTTGCTTATTGTAGCATACTGTTTGCACTTCAAGACTTCTGAAAGGCTACACAGTGTCTCCTACAAATGATAGGCTCTTGTCCCTGCAGATGACCTGTGTCCTTGTGGATATGATCTTCTGGACAAGGGCCTTTGCAATATTAACACCAGGCCAGTCCGGAGTATGACGGATCCTTTTCTCTTATGAAGGATGCCTTATACAAGGAAACCAACCCGAAAGGAAGATGCCATTGAAGGCCACGCACCACAGGTGGCCACGGATGATGGGGAGCCACCAAAAGCTAGAGTGTGGCAGTGAGCAGAGTTCCCCCTCAGAGCCCTCGGGAAGAGTCTCCAATGTGGTCAGCTTCTGACGTGGATGGAACCCTGTCCTCTGGGCCTGCCAGGCCCTCGGGGCATTCTTGCATGCCACCCACATTGAGGCATTGCTTGCCAGCAGTCCTGGTCCTCGGGGGCTAGCTCAGGGCTGATGAACACGCGCATGTGTGGGCGAATGCGGAACCCTCTGCAGAGTCTGAGGGCTCTTATGGGCAGTGCCTCCACAGGCAGCCTGGCCAAAATCCTGGCTGGAGGCAGCGGGGAGCAGGGGTTGAGATGGTGGGACCCCGCAGCACATCTGCCCTGCCTGCCCAGGGCTTTCCAGTGGTTAAAGCATTCCCAGGCTCCAGGCAAAACCTCGGACACCTGGGGTGGGGGGGCGGGGAGGAGGGCGGTGAGGCAGAGTGTGGGGAACAGGCAGCCCACCTGTGAGATTGATGAGAACCAGCTCAGGTAAGATCTTTGCAATCACACTGAGTTTCATGACCTCGGCACAAATGAGGAACACAAAATGGAAACATAACTTCATAAACCAAAAAAAAGAGAGAGAGAGCAAGCACACAGGAAAAGAGCTAAGCGACACTAACTGCACCTCCATCTGATGTGAAACAGGAAGACTCTGTTTCTCTGGTGCCCACTCTTGACGGAATGACTCACTGCGCGGGCCGCAGCACACTGACACACGGATGGATGCAAAACCCCAAACCCCAAGCCTATCCTCACCCCACCCGAAAGAAGGTATGGGGAAAGCAGTGCAGGAAACCACCTTACAGAACCATCTGCCAAAGAAATACAGGCCTCCCTACCAAAGGTTCTGGTTGGAAAAAAAAAATGTAGATAACCAGAAGTGAATGATTATGGCTAAAAACTGCCATCTAATGAAAAGGGGACATGGATCATGACAACAGATGAGGGGGAAACCACCCTGACTCACTCTCCAAAAACAAAATAAAAACAAAGAATGTGAAGCAATCTAAAACCCAAACAAACCAAGCGTTCCAGAGCACGAGAACCCGCTCCGAGACAACGGGGTGGGGTGGGGAGCCTCGAGGCAAGCACGCTGCTCCTCCGGCTCAGGCCCTAATCTGCACCACTGCGTGGGCTCATGGGAGAACCGTGAGGCCTGGTGGAAAGTCCTGCTCGAAATAGAAAGCTACTGGGTGCCTGGGGATCATGTGACAACAGGACTGGATTTTAAAAAGGTAGGGCACGTTGATGAGAAAGCCACAACCAATAGTACATCTGAGAGCCTTGCGGAAGACAGGGAGGGGCAACGAGTACTTACCATCATGTATGGAGGAAGCACAAGGCCCCTGAAGACCAGCTGTTTTGCAGCTGATTCTTGCTCACGGTGAGCCATGTATGGCAGAGGAGAACTGAGCACTACGAGGTTTTCAGTGGCCAAGTTTTGGGTAGTCAATTGCCACACCTCTCCGGTGTCTCTAGTTGCCAGCTGCATGAACCCTCTGCCCCATCCAGGGTGCCCACCCATCCAGGGTGCCTATGTCCTTGTCAGTCACATAGGGGTAACCACAGGACACAAGGCCAGGTGCAGAGAGAGAGACACACACACACATACTCATGTGATCACCAAAGGCTTCGGGCCCTCACCCAGACCTCTGGTAGTTACTGACTAAACTTCTGAGTCATTCGGATGTGTATCCACAGTTTACAACTACAAAGTCCAGAACAAACCAAGGATGAAGTAGAAGACTGGGGGAATTAAAAAAAAAAAGTAATAAAGATCATTCTTTTTTTTTCTCTCTCTCTCTCTTTCATTTGGCTTATGGAGAAGAGCCTTTTGGGTAAAGCCAAGCTCTAAGATCTAAGTGAGCTGACATTCATTTAACTCTTGTCTGTTTTATACCACCAGTATTCTTGGTCCATTGTCTGCTGGTTGTTTTCTGTGGCAGAGTTCAGAGGACCACAAAGCCATCGACGAGTCATCATTTGTGAGCCGAGGTCAGATCACTACATGTGGGCCAAAGGTGGTTTCCCAGCCACTTTCAAGCATCTCAAAATGTCACTAAGCTGCTTTTCCACGTCAAAGATTTTGTAAACCAAGGTCAAATATTGGTTTTCCATTTCATGATCTACTGAATAGGTAGAAACACATTTCATTATGAAACTGAGTTAGAGCGCTTTTCTGGACCATGCTTCCTGCAGGACTGTGACTGTGCTCACATTTTTGACTGCAGGATACTACCGCTCAGCTATTACTCATCAAACGCAATTGCCACTGGGAGTGAACTGCCCCGTGCAGCAGGGTGTGAGAGTTTATAACCTCCAAGTCCTATAAAATCAGCCATCCCTGGATTAAGTGCTCTCTCTCTCTCTCTTTTTTGAAATTTCCTGGCTGTTAAATGCTGTGCATATTATAATCAGTGTTTAATTCAAGAATGGGCCTCTGGCAGTTTTCTATTGGGCACACATTTTGAAGTCCACAGAGTCACAAGTCTTCTTTAGTCACCCCAAGTTCCCTGTCCAGTGAGAGAATACTTTCACACGGGAGCCATGCTAACACCTTTACGCTGATGGAAACACAGAAGAGGCAGCAGGGAGTAGGAAAGCATCGCTCAGGCCTACACAAGGGCTTTGCTACCTGCAGTGATAAAGAGAAAAGGGACAGAACTAATGATATGATATGGGATTTAGCAGAGAAGATGTATAAATCCATTTTTTGGCCAGAGAACAAGTGCCCACTTTCCGGGGCAGCACATTCACATCTCTAACCTCAGAATTAACTTGTTTTTTCAAAGAGGGCAGGGATGGGGGTGGGAGAGGAAAGAGCAGCTATTCCATGACACCCAAGAAGATGGGTCGCTATCAACCAGAGAGGCACATGTGAAGACTGTCTTTAAGTCAGTGGGATGAGACCAGTCTTCTGCCAGGGAATCCCGGCACATGCCTTCAGGGAAGCTTATGCAAGTGAGCATGTGAAGACATACGTCATGTCATTTCGACCAAAAGAGAAGAGTCCAAATCCTAAACGGCAAATCAAGAACCTTATTTCTCAGGAGGAGGAGAGCGTGCGAGCATGGGCCCCTCTTCCCTGCCTGCCCTGGGCTTTGGCAGCATCGGAACAGGGAGGGGCGGGCAAGGCACTCTGTCCTATCGCTTTGCTTTTTGTACCAATGAGAACACATCGCCTAGTCCAAAAAGATACATCGTTTTAAAAAGGAGGCACATCGGTGAAAATGAAAGCAGAGGGAAAACTTACATAAACAAAATGTTGGAAAAGAACGGGGGAAAAGGCTGTCAAAATAAATGACATCTATACATGATAATGAATAAGCTTGTCAAATGCCAAGACCAGCAAAATTGGTGTGGGGCATCCCTCAAACACAAAGCAACACCAAATACACAGAAACCCCTGCTGCTGCCATGCTTCCTCTCTCGACATGGAGGCCCTGGAGGCCAGGGCGGAACTGAGCTCCAGGGTTTCTGGGATGTAATTCCAACTGCAGCACAGAGCCAAGCCTTTCTGCAGCAAGCATTCTGCATCAGCCTTTTGGTTTACAGCCGAGAGCAAAAATATCCCACCATGGGCACCAAGTGCTGATTATATGTTATTATCTTTGTATCACTTTAGATTTAAATGTTCCCGCCTCTAAAAAGTATTGTTTTAGCGATGCATTGATCCCATAAAGGTTTTATCCTTAAGCCAAAGGAGGATAGCTTTTTTTTTTTTAAACTGATACTTGAGCACATGTGTTACAATGTGCACTAATTACTAATTATTCTCCTCCTACTGATAAAATGGCTTTAATATTTATAAATGGGTGTTCATTCTGATAGAATACATAGATATTAATGAAATGTACACACTGTGCTCTAGAGTAAGAAATGAATAAGGACAGAACATGCTTGCTTTTGATCCCTACACCCTAGAAGTGCAATGCCAAGTTGTGGTGCCTTTCCATCTCTCTCTCTCTCTCTCTCTTTGTCTCTCTCTCTCTTTCTCTCTCTCCTTTAACCAGTGCCTTCTGTTTTCCAGAATCTTTCTTCGTCACATAAGCTGGAAATTAAATCCTAATCAAGGTCAGGGAGGACTGAGAGAGTCCCTGGTGTCCTGGGGCCCATCAGATATCCGTAGCTGACTTGGAGTCCCACTCTACCTCTGTAAGACCACGGCTGACTGCAGCCCAGCCACCAGGGCAAAGGATACTCTAGTGTGTAGTTCAGAATCTGCAGAGCATTTAGGACTCACGGTAAATCGGGAGCAGGAAGTCTTTTGTAGTGGGGAGGCCATAGCCAAGGATCAGACTGAACAGATGCAATTTCTTGGGATTGCTTAGGACTGACTGCATACAATTTGATTTAAATCCATGGTTCTGGATTCACTTCTGGGAAGTCACTTATTGAGTCTCATAAATTCAGGTGCGGGAGATAGCCAGGCAAACTTTTCCCTTGGGTTGAACCACTATTCAAAGGTTGTGCATCACAGAATGCCATAAGGACACAATCCTATTCAAAGACTCTCTCTGTGTCAGGACCAATGGAAACCCCTTGACCTATCTAATCTTCAATCCTGCCAGTACTCCACCAGGAAGACTGTTACTGAGTCCATGAGAATAATCAAGGCTTAGCCACTGAGGCAATCCCTAGCAGAACCAAGATTCGCATTGCGGCCTGTGGGATTCAGAAGGCCCTGCGTTTCGTCCTACAGCCAGGAAATTTAACATAACCATCTTTCGCTTTAACCTGGCCTTGGTTTCCTTTTTTAAACTTTTTAGTTTAAACATTTAAAAATGAATCACACTAAAGATGGCAGATCCACGGAACCTAAATTGTACTTGGGCTCATTTTAGATCATGTATCAAGGCAGATGGCCCAGAAAAACAGAACTCAGCTGCCATTGAGTTGATGCTAATTCGAAGCCACCCTGCAGGACGTCTCCAACTTGCTATGGGGAGTACAGAGAGCCCTGGCTCTCTCCCAGGGATGGACTGGTGGGTTCAAACTCCTGACATTTGGGCCCATAGCCCAATTCATACCCACTAAGCCCCCAGGGCAGTTCCCTCAAAATAATTTCCATAGAAATTAAAAACTATATGAATGATTAATATCATGATTTTTTTAACTGTGTGTAGAAATGAATTAAACACTTTAAGTGCAAGGTGTAATCCCCAAAAAATGCATACAACTTACCATCTTCTTCCGATTTCATGTCTAATAGTTCATCGACTCGTCCTTGGGTAGGAGAGAAAACAAATTTAAGGGTCAGTTTCACTTCACATGGAATTTGATTCACATGATTAAAGTTGAGTAGTTTTCCATAAATCTAGATTACATGAGCATGCATTATCTGTAGAGCGTTTGTCGAAGGCAGATAAAATACTTTTTCTCTCTTCAGCTATCAATAAACGTGGGTACGTGGTTATGCCAATTCCAAATGGTGTGTGCATTCATGTACTAGTGCAGTGCAAGGTACACACCCAACTTCCAAAGAGGTGGCATCCCCACATTCACACAGGGAGCAGGCGTCCTTGGGCCACACTGAACTCCGGCTGTTGGCTCCGAGTGAATTTACTGGATTGAACGGCCTTGAATCTTTGATTGGTTCTGTAGAGAACCCAGCACCTATCTGAAACCAACCTAGCAATTCCTCCTCACATGGCACATTAAGACCTGAGGATCTTAATTTCTTTGGCCACATGGCTCTGGGTAAAATAAAGAGGAAATAGAGCCTTAAGAGTTGGCTCATGCATGTGTACATTATGCCTTCTGCAGGCAACAGAATAAAAGATGGACTTCATTATAATGGCTTCCATTCTGTGTATTTATAAAACAAGGATATCAACATCTACATGATCAAAAATAGCAATGAAAACGCCACAAGAAAGTGATCATATGGCCCAAGGAAAAGGAACTCTTGATGCTCCTATATAGCTATATACGTCTGTCCTTTACAGAGATCTATAAAATTTCCTGCAGTACAACGATTCTTCTCCTATTCACCTCGATTCCCATTACATTAGACTCGTGCTGCCTGGGTATGACAGCTCCGACAGGAACACCACAGCCTGGAAGGCGTGGATGAGCAACACGAAGAACTCTGATGTGGCCAAGGAGATCAGACCTGCTTTGGCTCTCTGCCATACCTTTCTTCCATTGGCTCTGGCCCTCACATTCTAGAATGCCATTTTCTCTCATCTGCTCCTGATCCTTCTTGGCTCGCTGCTTTTGCCTGCCAATACCACAGCTGCCATCACCCCTCAGCTTTCCTCAATTCAGCTCTGAGTCTAGGGGAAGCCGTGTGTTCCAGGGTAGAGTTAGGTTCTGTGGGGGGTTCAATCAGTGGTTGAGTTTTCAGAAGGATCATCAGATCCTTCTTATGAAGCAGTGGTTCTCGACCTTCCTATGTATGACCCTGTGGCCCCCCAAAATAAGTTATTTTCATTGCTACTTCATGACTGTACTTTTGTTACTGTTATAAATCCTATGTAGATACCTGTTCTGTGGGATGTATTTTCACTGCTAAAAATTGAACATAATTAAAGCATAGTGATTAATTACAAAACAATATGTAATTACATATTGTGAAATACTTATTTCTAATTACGAATAAATGAAATTATGACTGCAAGCATGATGTAGCATGGGTAACAGTCTTAATGCTGGGCACTCATATGTGTGTGTGTATCTGCATATTGGCAGACCCGTCTTAAGACAGATAGAGGGGCAGTGTCTTGGTTCTCAAGACCATCAGAAATATGTGTTTTCCAATGGCCTTAGGCGACCCCTGTGTAAGCATCTGTGGTGGTTACATAATTTCACAACTTGATACATGAGTGTAGGGGCAGAGCCTAGCCTGTCCATCAGGCCCCAGCCTGATGACGTCTGTTTGTGGTCATGGCCTTCTCATGAGGATTCTGGGAACCTCCTCTCTTTCTCCCTGGAAGCTGGCCACATGTGCTCTCTGTTGGCCTTTGTCTTCCTGTTGACAATTCAATCACTGAGCTCTGAGTAAGCCATGCGGTGTTGTGGAGATCTGCACCAGCCCGGTGAGGCTCTCACCACCACAAGGCCCACAGATGCTCACCCACCCATCTTGATCTTCCTGCATTCTGCATCATTGCATGTGGCAGAGTGAGTCTGAGGTGAGATTCGTGGACTAGTGCTGGACTGGGATAATATCAGACTTCTGGATTTGATCTGGACTAGGCTGGGACGCTTTTTTGATATATAATTATTCTTTGATATAAAGTTCTTTCATATCTATCTACAGCTATATTCCTGGTCTAGTCAATCCAGACTAATACAGCATTTTTTTCCTCCTCCAGCCAACATGCTGCCATTGAGCTGGTTCTGACTGAGAGATCCTATTTAGGGTTTCTAAAGTCATCCTTCTCTCCCTGCCATTGCATCAATGCAGACCCACAGTGACTCTGTAGGACAGGGCAGAACTGCCCCTGTGAGGATTCGAGACCCTAACGGTTGTCAGAAACAGGGAACTCCATCTTTCCCTGGAAGGCACCTCTGGGTAGACTCCAGCACCAGCCTTCTGGTTAGCAGGTGAGCACGGGAGCTCCCCACGGGTACCTTTGAGACGGTCTTCTTGGCTTGGACTCCCTGATCCTCTTAAACAGTGGAGGGCTCCCTCTTACACTTAGAAGTGTTCAGCCACTTGCTAATTATTAGACTAACATTTGCTTCCTCTTTAGACTCTACAGCCCAACACAGAAAGGTCCGAGTAAGTCAGCTATGCCCCTGTGGGTCCAGAACCCAGGTCTGGGGCTGGCACAGAGGTGGCGTACAATGAAATCCTGTCAGACAAATGAACAGACACTTAGATCAGTGACTGCTGACACAGATGCATAAACAAATGACAGAAAGTCAAAGAATGGAGGTAAAAACATTTTCTTGTTGTTGAAAGGGAACATTGATGGAGGAAAATGGGGCAAAAAGAAGGTCGTTGAAGGAAGTTGCTTGCAAGTGGAGAAGACGACCTGAGAGAGGACCAATGAGAAGGATGGAGACGCAGAACCATGGTTGTCCCCTCTCGTCTCCCTCCACGGGTGCTGCGTAAAGACTCCACCAAGGTCGAGGCAGAGGGCCAGGCTGAGCATAGGGTTGGAGTCATATTCGTTCCCTTTAGAACATCTTAATTTTTTTTTTCTTGAGGATCCAAGGACTGTGAATACCAGGGTAAGGGTTAGCACTACCTGGCAGTTCAAATTCAAGTTTCCAGGGTGCTCTGACCCTTTATAAGAAGAGGAGTCATGGATAAAATTGGCCAGAGACAGAAATCACTGGCAAGGTCTTCCAAAGACACCACTACTGGAATCTCCTTCTCTGATGCACCATGGGTTCAATTAACTCTAGGAATCCGGGTCCACGCAGACCAGGCAGGCGGGGGAGACCCTGGGCAGAGCTCTGCTCTCTCTCCCCGCCCCCCTGCCCCGTTCCCCACAAACAGTCAACGCCCTACCCAAGCCCACCAGACCCCAATCCACTTTAGGAACTGAATTTTATTAGAATGGTCTCTACAGACCCAAACAGCTGCCAATGGCAATAGCAAGCTTTTTAGGATTTCTTATGAAAAGACATAATTTTCGGTGAGATCCCAGTTGTGGACGCTCCTCGCTAGCAGCTGTTGACCTGGCTCCCAGACGCACCCTCTCTACACACTGCTCGCCAACCAGAATCCGCCATGGGAAACAATTCTGACTCCTGGCAGTAAAGGCGGGAGCTCTTTGGGATGAGATCAAAGACCTTGGAGCAGCACACCACAGAAGAAAGAGAGTTGACCATTGAGCGGTAAGTAGTGTTTCAGGAGAAATCCAACATGAAGTCAAAACTTACTTGGAAAACTTGAGGATTCCTTGCTCTGGTTTTCATCAGCTAATGAAATTAACCTCAAAATAAAAGAGAAAGAAGTTATCGAGTTCTGCAAATGGTATGTTTCTGATCACCGAGACTTTCCGTATAATGCCTACTACACTTGTAGTGATGTCCTGTGCGCAAAAAAAGAAACTGAAGTGGGTATTTCTCCTGTCCCAGGTTGATTCGTGGCATCTTAAGGCATGACGTTAGTTTTAACATAAAGTAGGTATTCTGTGAATGCAGGTGGGCAGTAAGCCATAAGTGAGCGAGAGAGCATGTGGTAGGGCCTATGGTCGTATTATTGCCACTGCCAGGAATAGGTTCCATGGGTTCCCCCTGAATTTATCAATTGTCCGGAATTCAGATCCCACACTTGGTTTTCCTGCTGTGAACACTTGATTTTGCTCTCCTTTTAAGATATTACTTAGTGCTTGCTTTAAAATTAAAAATACCTAATATTGCCAGCCAAGATTTTTGTGGGACCAAAGGAACATTTGGAATTTTATGGGAAAGCCCGAGTTTAGTTTATCATAAGATTGTCATTTAAGTTTTTCTAAGTACATGGAAAAGCAATACACACAGGTAAAACCATGTAATTTGCTTTCTCAGGTCAGCGTGTCCAGAGGTTTTAACTCTTGCAGATACAACAGAAAAAGACAGGTTCTCATTTCAGCCTTCTTGCTGTAGGCGATTGAGACATGTGGCAGGTGTGGGAATTTGCAATGAAGGGGCGGGACAGCACAATATTTGGGAAGGGGCACCTGTCATGGAGAAGGGGCAGCCACTACCTGGGCTTCCCGTGGAGGAGAAAACAGAGCCGGTCTGAAGAGCAGAAAACAAGCTGCCAAAACTCAGTGCCTAAACTTAGTCAAGGTCATGGAATTAGATAAGTAAACCTTTCTGAAATGGCAACCCTACGTATGTTTGTCTCTCTCCTTATCTCTCTTGATGTGGCTGTGTGTGTGAAGCTTCAAAAAAATGGTAAGAAAAGGGCATTATCTTTAGTTCCATTTTCTCATGAACTCTTTGAAGTCCCCATGTACCCTTACCACAGTAATAATAATGGTAATGCATCTTATTCTCACCACTTTTGTGTAAATGTCTTCACAGTGTATGTTTCGAGTTGCTTTTAGAGGCCATCTCCTTCTGGGAGAGCAAACCTGGGGGTGTTCCCAGCTAGGACTTCCTCAACACCCAAGTGAGAGCTGAAAAGAACCTGCCTGCGAGGATGCAGAAGCTAGCGAGAGGGGGCGCTGGGATAGACACCCCCAGACCAGGAGCCAGCGAGGGCTGGGTGCATTTGCTCTTTCTTACTCCCATCAAATCCCCCCTCCAAGCCCGCCCCCTTCCAAGTATTCAAGAAATGAGTGAGTTACAGTGCACCCAGAATCTGTGCTGAGGAGTTTAAGGCTCAGTGAGAAGTGGGGAACTAAGGCGATTTCCGGGTCTGCAGTTCCCCTCGACTGGGTCAGGGAGACCTGGGCTGCCCATCCTGACCTGCGGGGGAGAGATGGGCTGCAAGTCGTGCATAACTTACTGATTCAGCTCTTCTCCTGCTGCCTCTGTACTTTCCTGCCGGCGGACCTGTTTTCTTTCTTCTTTCTCAATGAGTTTTTTCATAGGGTCTTGTAAACTCTTCATTGAAAGTCAGAGATATTGAAAAGAAAAGGACATGTCAGTAAAAGACTCAACTGCTGCTGAAAAGAGGTATTCCAGGGTCACCCTGAACTGATCAAGTGGACAGAAATGAAAAATTACATAGTAAAGTAGCAATGATCTCAGACCCAGCCAAGAAATATCAGCCTTTAAAGAAAAGTTGCTTTGCCACTCGATTTATATTTTCCTCTTAATGACCTTCAAAATAAGGTCCTTGGCACCCTTGATAACTTATTAATTATTATTATTTTGTTAAATTCGACAGTCTAATGTGTCCCTTCACCCACTTCCCTGTTGTCCATACCCCAGAGAAGAGGTTATATGTAGATCCTTATCATTGGTTCCCTCTTTCTACCCCACCTTCCCCTCCACCTTCCTGGCATCGCTACTCTCATCACTGGTCCTGAAGGGATCACCTGTCCTGGAATCCCCGTGATGTTGGTCCCTACCTGTAACAGTGTACATCCTCTGGTCTAGCCAGCTTTGTAAGGCAGAATTGGGAACATGATAATTGGGGGAGGGAAGCATTTAAGAACTAGAGGGAAGTTGCATGTTTCATCGTTTCTACACTGTACCCTAACTGGCTTATCTCTTCTCCATGACCCTTCTGTAAGGGGATGTTGTGTTACCTACAGATGGGCTTTGGTTCCCCAATCTGTACTCCCCCTCATTTATACTAATATAATTTTTAGTTCAGTTCATAAGGGAGGGGGGTTGGGAGGGAGGGGGAAATTTAGGAGCTAATACCAAGGGCTAAGCAGAACGCAAATATTTTGAGAATATTGAGGGCAACAAATGTACAAATGTGATTGGCATACAATGGACGGATGGATGGAATGTGATAAGAGTTGTAGGAGCCTCCAAAAAAATGATTAACAAAGAAACACAAAGCAAAACAAAACACCAAAAAGAAGGTCCTTGGCTCTTACTAATGTCTTTGTCCAACTTCAACCTCCAGCTAAGAGGCACCTTCTGTCCTGCTTGCAACCCCCACCCCCACAAAGAAGAGACAATTCCATTGTATTTTAAATTTTGTTTGTAGTTTTGTGATCTAGAAACAGCTCTTTAAGACAACAGAAAAATAAAACCTTTTTAAAAGAACAACAAACCCTCAAAATGGCAGCTTAACAAATCCTGACAATGTGAAGCCCATGAGCAGATGGAGCAGGCGCGCCCAAATCTGGCAAGCAGCTTTCTCCTGGTACATCTTTTCATGGACTTACTGCTCTCAAGGCTTATTCAACATTTAAGAAACAATTTCTAAAGAATGCCTAGAAAATTATACCAGTGACAATGCCTCCATGGGTGAAAGCTAACAATGATGGAGTCTAGGTAAAGAAAAGGTTATTTGAAAAAAAAAAAAGATCTTTATTTCTGACCCCTAGTCTAAAATACAGATTTACCCAACAAGCAAGCAAACAAACAAACAAAACCCCTCAAGAGACTTATCTTTTTTATGTTCCCTGGACTCTGAAGCCTCAAGAACTCTGATTCTGGTCCTTCACCTTTCTCTCTCTCCCCCCCAGCTTGAACTCCTCTGACATAACACACAGAAGAGTGCAATCAAGTTTTGTCCCCCAACCCTGACCGAGTTGTCCTGTCTAATGAGAAAGCAGGAGCATCTGCTTCCGCGACTCAGAGCAGCTCTCTGCAGTCACCAGCATGGCCTTCATCCCGGCGCAGGTGCTTCCCCTAAAGCCATCACGCCACCGTGATTTCCTTTCACTCGAGAAACGGTCCCTGGTCTTTCCCACCTGCTAGCTGAGCCTCTCTGCCCACTTGTAAATGTCTTCTCAATTGTCATCCCATCATCCTCTCCTACCTGTGCCCCACTATTTCCCAAATAAGAGCATTCCTTTCAATGAGGCCTGTCTCCTCAGCCTCATGTGTGAGATTCTTCCTTGACCTGGCTCACTTGGCTTCTTCCCCTTACAAAGCTCTCTAGTTTTCTCTCCATCCTTACATACCCTATAGGCTGTTTCAAAGTCCAGACCAATGACAAGTGCTGTGAAACTTCACTGACCAACTAAATGCATTGCCATCGTAACTGGTTTATAACAGCCCTCTGCTGGGTCTCAGAGACTGTGAAATCCTTGTGGAAGAGCCAGACTTCTTTTTTGCCGCTGGAGCAGCTGGCAGATCTGAACGGCTAAGTTTGCGATTAGCAGCGCAATGCCGAGTCCACAGTGCCACAAGTTCTTCTGTTTCCAAAGCAAACGCAAAGTTTTATTAATATTTTGTTTTCTCTAAATGTTTTGTCCTTTCAATTAAGAATATCTTTAGATTTGAAGAATAGGACTATGTGTAGGAAATTTGAAAAATAAAATCACTCCTAATTCTATTTCTCTAAAAGAATTAGGATTTGTTTTAAAAATATATATACTCTTCCTCTTTCATTTTAATAATCACGGTATGTTATATCATGGGATATATATGTTTTTATTGACAGTAGATGCTCTTATGACCAATATAATCTGTGTAGTGTTTCAGAGTAAGTCACAAGGTGTATGAAGAGAGAGAATATGAGGAAGATTTGGTATAGCCTTGAACATTGAATACTAACTTAAAAAATATAAATGTGTATTCATTACTAATCTCTGATGTAGCGCTAAGGTCTTTCTATGAGTACACATCCCTTGATGGATGTGTTGTATCATTTCTTGCATCAACCGAATCCACAAGGGACTGTATCACTTTAAATGACTTCCTATTTCTGAACATTTGGATTAGTCTATCCAGTCAACAAATTGTTTTGAACACTTACCAAGTGCCAGGGGTTATTTGGGTGTGGGTGGTATTTTGCTGAATGAGACAAGGAAATCCCACTAGCGGCTAGTGATGGATCTAGGCAAAGTATTGAAATAGGATAGAAAACGATTGAGTTATTAATTCAGCCTGCAGCGGGGTTGTCTTTGGAGGCTACATTTCTTTCCGCTGTGAACTAACAGACAGGGAGGAGCCAATCATGTAAAGGTCAAGAGCAAAGGCCCAAAGGTGGGAATAACTTGGCTTGTTTTAGAAGTAAGATGAAGGGCCTCTGGCGGCAGGGGGCTGGACAGAAGGACACGTTTTATGTGGATGGAGGAGTCAGGGAGGATCGCACTGGGACAGCACAGTATGACGATGTAAAGTTACTGGTCGGGTTTTAAAAGTCCTTATTTTGAAAACTTCTGAAAAAATGGCAAGAAGACTGCCAAAAAAAAAAAAAACCAAACCCACCCAAACAGCCCTCTGCTATTCCCTTCACCCAGCTTCACCAATATAGTACTTTCTCAGCATGCTCAGGAGGATTGGTCTGGGGCCCCAGGAGGATTTCAAAATCAATGGATGTTCAAATCCTGCATCTAAAATGGCAATGCATTTGCATATATCATCCTATATACATCAGATTATCTTTTGATTACTTATAAAAAGAGTTCTGGTGGTACAATGGATTAAGCATGGATCTGCCTACTAATGAAAAATAGGGATTCACCCCTAATGGAGAAAGATGGGGCAGGCAGTTTCCACAGAGATGTAGTTTCTCAACCACCCTGTGGTCGAGCAGTCATGTCCAGTCTTATGGGGTTATTAGGAACCAGACTTTGGTTTGGTTAATTACTTACACTACAGAATAGTGTAAAGATGTAAATGCTATATAAATATCACTTTTCTGCTCCACCAGCCTTTGAGGTATTTCCTCTCCAGGGTGGGTTGAATTTGTGATTATGGAGGGTTGAGTGTATTGAATATTCTGTGTACTTGGTTTTTTAAATAATATTCTTTCTTTGTCTTTTTAACAAATGACAACTACATGAAATATATGATCCCTGACTAGATGGTAAATGGAAGGGAAACTATATGAAGGACTCTATTGGGAGATGTCACAGACTGATCTTTTTAAACAGACCTGCTTATCATAGGATTTGATATTTTCTCTCTCTTCTGCTTCTTCTCCTAGACCTCTCACATACACATTCCTTCCCGCAGCTATATTCCCTGTGAAGAATCCAAATTTAGTCAAAGTGAAGCATGGGTATTTTCAACCAAGGTTCTAATGGCTCCACGGCTCAGTTTAGAGCGTCGGACACCTGCCCAGTCCTCCTAGTTACCTGATTATCTTCTCATTGCAGTCCCTTTATATCAAGTGGCGAGAGGCAGGGCCAGGACACCGTCTGCTTTCAATAGTGTCTAGCTGCCAAAGCACTTGCTTAAGCCCCTGAGATGCCCTTGACAGCTCCATGGTTATCATCCCTTCTGTCTCCACGCTGACCTCCCCTTATAACCACACTGGGGCAGCTCTCAGACAATTCCTTTGTAATGTAAACCACTCAGTCCTTCTTTTCAACTGCTTTTTGTTGGCACCCTGTCACCACAATCACAGCTAACAGTCACTATTATGCTTCAGCAACAGAATGGCTGCAGTTTCAATTGCTACTTTAATTTAGTATTAATAATTCCTGCAACAATTGCTTCCTTTTATCTGCAATTATCATCATCCCTATAATAGTTTGGCTTCTGTGGCTCATGAGAAGTGTTAAATTCTGGGGTTGATTATCAAATGTACCTAAAGTGAAACTAAAAAAGCAAAAAACAAAAAAAAACCCTCTGTTGTGGGTTGAATCCTGTCCCTTCAAAATATGTGTCAGTTTGGCTAGGCCATGATTCTCCACGGTTTGGCTGGTGTACTAGTAAAATCCTCCTCCCACCCCCCACTACCATGATGTGATCTGATTATGATCAGCCAGTAAGTTGTAAGGGGAAAAAAGATGGGATGCAAAGCCTTATTTGAGTCACATCCCTGAGCTGATACAATGGAGTTTCCCTTTTTTCTTACATGAGCTAAAAGGAGTGAGAAGTAAGCAGAGAAAGAGGGTCTTCTCTACTATGATGAATTAAGAGCTACAAGGAGTGTGAGTTCTTTGGACCTTGAGTCCCTGTGTAGAGTACTTCCTATGCCCTAAGGAAGATTGACGCTGGGGGCAGATGGCGATCCCCAGGAGACACCAGGTTGAAAGGAGTCAACAGAGAGAAAATCTTCGTCTAGAACTGGTGTCCTGAATTTGTATTTATAGCTTCCTGTGCTGTGAGAGAATACATTTCTGTTTGATAAAGTCATACATTTGTGGTGTTTCTGCTATAATGACACTAGATAACTAGAATTGGTACTAGGAGTGGGGTGCTACTGCAACAAATACCTAATATGTGGAAATAGTTTTGGGATTTGATAATGCATGGAGGTTGGTTCCTAATAATAAAGCCTAATTTGTCTTAAAGAGAGTTGGTGGAATTATGGCTGTCAGAAAAAAATTCTAAGGTGTCAGAAGGTAGGAAGGAGAGCTGTAAAACTGGAGATAAAAGGAAACAATGTAGAGGAGTGATGGCTGCAGAACTAGGAGACCAACAGTAAATGGCACAGAAACCAACCCACAGAGTGAGAGAGTCAAATGCTTTTGGGCAGGAGACTTCTGGTGAACAGGGTGCCCCAAGTACTTATCAGATAATCTAGCTTGCTGACCCATGGAACAAGGACAGCCTTTAAGTGGAACTACTTCTAATCACAAACTGATAGAAGCCACATTCAAATCCATGTACCAGAAATGAACTCCAAAAAATTTGTTTCTAACCCCCCCATCCCACTGGGTCCTTCTTAAGAATTCTTTGTGAAAACCAGCAGTACAGTATCATATAAAACCAAAAGGTTCTCTGTAGAGGACTGTTTTTAAATTAAGTAACCACTTTTCTCTGTTAAAGGCTACACTGACGTACTAATAGTTTCCATCAAGACTTAAGTGGTTTCAGGAAGCACATACACAATATATAAGATCAGCTTGACAGAGGAAACATGCAGACCGAGTTTGCAAAAGTGTCTTAGAAAGGAAACAGCTTAATATCGTAATGAGAGTTACTACTTCCTGTATTAGGAAAATAAAAGGAACAGCAACATTCATCTGAAGGAAAGCAAAACTACTCACCAAAACAAGTTTCACAGACAAAAGACCAGCAGTCAGTCCTAATGTAATAACTTAAATTTAATATTTAACATTAACAATAGGGTAACATTTTCTCCAATCTTTTATTTGGGACATTTAATTGGTTTATGCTTTTTTCCACTGATTACATTCTAGGGATCTGAAATGCCAAATAATTGTGTGTAAAAGGAAACACAAGTGGCAAAATAGAGGGGTCTGCTTAGGAGATGCTGACCTCAGTGGGGTATGTACATGTGTGTGTGGTTCCACAGTTGGTGACACATGAAGAATAAGAAGCAGAGGCCATGATGGAGACCTGCATAATTATGGGTGTTTAACACATATCACCTCCCCCAACCCTTATCAGCTTGTAAAGCCTCTATAGAAGAAGCAGTATTAATCTAGTGTCGAAAGGCACTCTTTAGTGGTACTGCAGAAGAAAAGAGGAGACAGCACAATTTAAGGTGGAAAATTGATGATGAGACATGATGTTATGCAGAAAGAGATATCCTTTGGAAATAGCTTCCATAGGTGACATGGACAAGCATCGTCACCCCCGGGATCCTCTGTGCTAGCTTCCCTGTCAGAGCAACAGAGGAGAGATGACGGGCCCTGCTTTCTTAGGATGCTGTGAGAATGAACTAGAAAAATGTGTCTGCCATCCCGAGGACTCAGAACGTGCTTTCCCCTCAATGGCTTTCAAAGACCTAAAGGGAATTGGCTGCCCTAACTGCTCACTTGGTGTTAGGCTCCACATACTTCATTATTAAATCCTCACTGAAACCTTTCCTGGTAAACGCTGTATTCCTGACTTCCTGAAGTGGAAATGGAGGTTTGGAGCGTGAAATCATCTGCTCACGGTCCTTCCACTGCTAATGGGTGGAGCCGACATGAAACTGCTACAACCAGTTCAGACATGACTGAGTAGCCATGTCAAGAACACTGACAGAACACTCCCTTCAGGTGAAGGGCTGCGGAGGTCAAAATAACTTCTTTCCAAATTTGAAAGGGAGGAGCCGATGTTCCCAAGAAATTTTTTTTTGAACCTCAGTGTTACTTTTAATTGAATGTTAAAAGCTGTCCTTTGCAAAGACGGCCGAGTGCTTTCTCCTGGCCTACCCAAGAGCCTGAGGGCCAGAAAGCCAGACTGATGTCCTGAGGGTGAGTGTGGGAAGCAGTGGGTCACAGCAGGCTCCCCCAGCTCCAGCCCGACTAGGCACAAAGCACGTGGCCTTCGGAAAATGGCTGCACCTGCCTGAGCCTCAGTTTCCTCATGTGAGCCCCCGGAATGCTGCTTCTGACATGATTTCACCCAACTAGTAGCAGCGGGCCTCGCTCAGAGTAATGACCCACAGATTTTTCCCACCTCTTTCCCTTATGGAGGACAGCAGGCATGAGAATGGTGGGAGAATGGAGCCAAGCCTCACTGCAGGAAAGGGAGCCCGCGCTCCAGTGGGTGGAGTGAACTGAGAGCAGTTCCCCCCTGGCCCCCAGCAAGAGAGCCACACTCTTGTGTGCCTGTTTCAGTGGTGACTGTGGTCGACCCCCTCTGGTCCCTCCTCAATTAGTGTCCTGATGCCTCTGCCCCCATCTCATTTGCCCATAGTCTGGCCTGGAGCTACTTGAGAAGAGAGAAGGAAAGATTGAGAGAACAAGAGAGAGAGAGAGACAGAGACAGAGACAGAGACACACATACACACACACACAGAATGCTTTGTAAAATGCCTTGTAAAGTACTGACACCGAGAGAAAACTTGAAAGTCTAAAAAGGGTATTCTGGATGCTCGCCATTGAGTAATTGCCATGTTGGGACTGTTAACTAGACTAGCATTGCAGGGATATTTACCTAATTTTCATAGAAACTATTATGGCTTTATTTTCAAAGCAAGTAACTACAGAGCCATGTGGCCTGTCGGAAAACGTTCAAGTGATTAACGGAGCAATGTGGAGGTGGATGAAATGAGGCTGCAAGGCATATGGATTTGAGAAAAACACAATTTAGAAAAGGCTGTTTCTTTGACTCTGGGAAGCTAAAAATATGTTTGTCTGCACAGCGCTGCTGCAGAAACTGTGCAAGTCCCAGCCCCCAGGAGGGAAGGCGGAAACATGGGCACATCTGCTCCGTTGGTTATTTCTGAATATACAGTTATGTTTTCAAATCCAGGTTTCCTTGGGAGTTAAAGTCTTGGCACAGCTCAAGAGCCATTTGCAAAGCCAAGCGGCATGTTTTTGAATGAGCCCCATTGTAGGCATGGGAATTCTGTCACCTTTCTTGCCTGAATGCCTGCCCAGCCCTCTCCTCTCCTTGGTGGGAATGACATGAAGTTAGCCCAGGGCCTGCAGAGTGGAAGGACAGGTTTGGATGAGAGCTGCCTGAGAGCCTAGAGAAGCCAAGGAGGGTGTGGACGCCTGAGGAGAACTCCTGGTCCACTGCTATCCCAGGCCTGCCCATGAGAGCCACTGCAAATGAATCGCCTAGGGTGGAAAGAAACTCACTGGGCCAACTGAGCCTTGCCAATTCCACAGGCCCGTGGGGCTCCAGGTTCTCGCCGGCCGTCTTCAGGCCACTCCTATTGCCACCTAGGTGGGGTCCTGCTGGCGGCACCATCAGCCTTGTCGTTTGAACTACTGCCACCTCCAGTCAGCACCAGCACCGTCACAGTGACCACCTCCACTTTCATCACAACTACCCCGTGCTGCTCTCATCGCCAGAACCCTCCTCGGCCCCTTGCTCCCTCCACCATCCTCCTCCCTGGCACCTGCACAACTGGAACGGAGGAAAGCCAGATCGGAAGCCAGGTCTCTCTGTCCCCGGAACTATGCTGCGGTGCCTCACTTTATCATATAACCATAGAACACAAAGAGGAACATGGAATCCTGGCTTTCCTTTCAAAAACACTGGGATGGAGATGCCCCCGAGGGACACCTTTCTAAGGGGCAGGTACCTTCATGCAAATCTAATGCATGAAGACCTGCCTTCCCCTAGGCAGCACCTGAATGAGTTTCCTGCTGCTACTAGGGGATCACACTACATTGCCCATAAAGACATCCCAATGACTACCCATCGATGGGTCACACAGGGGCTGAGGGCGGCCATACAGAAGGGGGTGGTGGGGCTTTCTAGGGAAAAGCCACTCGACTCCCAAGGTCTTGTCATATTTTGTTGTGTTTGTTTTTGCTGATGCTAACTCTGATCTGTGTGGAAATCTTTAAGTGAATGGCATCCTGGAAGGAATCTGAGGCTTGGCAGCATAAGAGGGGGGTCCTGTATTCCTAACAAATGGAATTTCATTTACTGTCTTTTTCTTTTTTCAAGCTTTAAACTCAGGTAGTCTAAATAGTTATTCTCTCTAAAAAAGTGGCAGTGCTTTTCAAACACAGGCAATAGCATTCCATTCCTGTTTCCACTCCTTGAGAATCTTTACCCTAAAGTGAAGGGTGTTCCCGGATGACAGAGTGTGAGCAAAAATTTGACACATGAAGGATACAAAAAGAACCCCAAGCCGGCTGCCATCAAGGCAATTCTGATGCACAGCGCCCCTAGAGTCTCTGAGACTGTGAGCCTTGATGCGATCCGCCAGCCTCTTCTTGCTTTTGTGGAGCCACTGGTGGGCTGTAAGGGCCTGCCGTCTGCTGAGCAGCTCAGTGTAAAACCCACAGCAGTACCAGGGTTCCCAACGCTAATAACAGTTCATGCAAAATAGATGTCAAGCAATATTTTAATGAACTGATAAATATTTATTGCTTGAAAATACAAAGGAAGATTTTTATAAATTGGAAATTGCTTTACATGTAATAGTCTCCTTGCTTTGGATTTCAGCTACTTTACACTGATTTAGCTGAAAATGTTTTTTTGGCAATATTAAATTTTGAAGCCGAGTGCCCCATAAAATGAAAATGATATAAAAACCTACCTCTTTATTTTAAAACTAAAACCACAAAGATATATATATATATATATATATATATATATAGATAGATAGATAGATAGAGAGAGAGAGAGAGAGAGAGAGAGAGAGAATCAATATAATAATATTTAGCCTGGATAGTAAATAAAAGTAATGGCTGTTATATGAAATATCACATATTACAACATGGCCACAAGGTATCAAAATAGTCATTCATATATGCTTCAAGTCATATGAGATACAGAGTCAATTTAGTTTTACAATAAAATTATTTTGGGAAAGAGCTCCTACATACTTTCTTTTCTTTTTTCTAAGCATTTTCTAAGAAAAGGTTCATAAAAGTAAAAATTTGAACTTCTGGGGCATCAGTTATAGCCCTGTAATTCTGCAGCAAAAGACTCTTCCCTTCAAACAGGATGCACCGAGTGTTTAACACATTAATTATCATCCTTCATCAAGCATAAAACTAACAGTCAGGAAATACAGCTGCAATGGCACAATTACTAACACACTTAGAATATACCCTGAAGCAAAGAAAACAAATGGGTTGCTTTTCATTAACCGAGCTTGGCAAACCTCTCCAAAGACAATGTTTTCTTTCCCATCAGAGTCCCAAAAGACATTGAAGGGGTTATTTTCTTAGGTAAATAGGGAGAGCAAATTAATCGTGATAATATTTATTTAAACCTTTAAATATCTATTGTTAACACATATTACCACTTCAGAATAAAATCATATCTATTGAAAGATGATATGCTCGAACTAAGATCTTATAAATACAAAGTATATACACACATATGTAGAATACAGACACAAGAAGGTTGGAAATCAAGTCGTACCCTCACGCTTGATCATAATACAATAAATAATGTGTCAAAGATTCTCATTGTCAAGTTTCTTGGATACAACATAAGTGATGTCTTTATATTGATGTAAATGGTTTGTATCATCATAAGATTTCAATAAATAAGTTTTAAGTGCACAGAAAGAAATTAGGCTGAGCCCGGTGGTGTAGTGGTTGAGTGTGGGACTACAACCCATTGGCTTGGTGGTTCAAGTCCAGCAGCAGCTCTCCGGGAGCAAGGCTGGGTAGCCCTCATGACCACCAGAGGGCAGTGATGCCCCCCCCAAAAAACAAAAGAAATTATCAGGGAATTTCTAATTGTCATAATTGAAAGCCTAAAGACAGAGCATTCTACAAAGGCAATAAAAGCATAAGTTATTTGGGTAGTTTATGGACACTCAGAGCTCGACTCGAAGTAATACTAGTCCTACTCACTAAGACATTACCAGACATCTTAGTGATCCTATGCTTTAAGGACAAGTAAAGCTAAAATTTAAGAAAAACTCTGGAGATGTGAAAGGTAATGAATAGTCACATGCCTAAAGTATTTATAATTATGCTCCCAACAATTGCCAGCACAACCATCACTAAGTTCCTTCCCAGAAATCTCAACCACCACCAGCTTGAGCCTCCCTGCATGACACACACCGGGGCAAAGAGGCAGGAGCCATATTTTCCCCAGCACAGGAGGCCAGAGATGGAGGCCTGTGGCACACTGGCAGCCGCAAGATTTTATATTATCCTTAATATGCAACTAACTCAACCTGAACTTCTTTTGACTCATATGTGACTAAGACATCATTTCTTCTTCCTCCAGGTCAATTATTATGCAAACCATCATCTTTCAAAAGACAGCAGGTTAAGCTTTAAAACTGAATTTCTATTGTAAAATAAAAATCTATGCACATTCATGCCTGAAAGCCTAGAGCTCTCTGCCTTGCCAACGAGTAACCCACAGGGTTCTGCTCGGCTCCTGTGAGCATTTGGAATCGCCTGAGCTGTGACGGTGTCAGCCGTGCTCAGGATGACTGCTTCTGCAGGTGCTGAGGGCGGCAGTAAATCACAGGGTGGAATGTGGTCTCTAGCCACAGCAGAGGCAGCATGGAGGGGAAGGCTGAGGACTCACTGTGTGCATAATGCTTGGGGCGACAAGGAGAATACATGAGAAATAGAAGGTCTTTCTTCTCAAGGGCCTATTGCCAGTTGCCAGAGTCAGAAAGTACACACTGTGAAGGTACACATCAAACAGCAAGCACCAGCTGGTGGGCAAGTGACCAGCTTGGGGAAGGGGGTTTAAAAGCAAGCAACTCTGGGGCCAGGTGTCCTGGCAGGGGTCGGGGAAGATGCATCACAAAGTGAGTGTCATGCGCCGGGCTTCTCTGAAGACCTTTACGTAACAGTGGCAATGTCTAAAAGGGTTAATGTCTTAGTCTTTCGGTAGAAGCCCTGATATTCCAAACATGTCAGAAACAAAGAAGTATCAGAGCAACAAAGCACAACAAAAAACCCCAAAGCTTCAAGCCTCATAAAACCAGGGAATGAGATACAAATGATCTGGAAAGTAGAAGCAAGGTGAGTTCATGGTGAACTCTGGGCCCTTTTCTTCCCCAGGTGTGTCCTGGCAGCAAACACCCACTGTGCTCTCAATCCTCAAAGTCCTTTGGCCCCAACATCACTTCCATATCTTGATATGCACTCACCCCCTCCAGCAACTATTGGGGAGAATAATAATTCCAGCTTCAGGTGCAATGCTGACAATCAGGCATTGTACACATAGCTCCTTCTAACTGAGCAATTATTGGCATTAGAGCTGATTTTCAGTTAAAAAGTATTACTTTAGTTTTATGTGAAACATCCAATCTTACGTTGATTGGCACTCTCAGGGTAAAACAGTCTTTGTCAGAAGAATAAAAGAGGAGACCTTTTCAAGCATGTATACTTGGATTGAATAATTAAGATGTAACCAAGCATACTGGACTTTTGCAACCTCCTCTTTGGAAATGCCAAATAACGATTTTAAAGAGCAAGGACCGGGGCTGAGCCCCGGTGGCGTAGTGGTTTTGCGCAGGACTGCAGCCCACTGGGATGGAGGTTCAATTCCAGCAGCAGCTCCACAGGCGCAAAGGCTGGGCCTCCGACCCCCACCACCAGAGGGCAGTGATGCTCCCCCCCACCAAAAACAAACAAACAAACAAACAAAAACAATGAGCAAGGAACAATCACAAAACTTCACCTTTCAGGAAAGACATACTCCAAGATTGGACCTGCAGTCTTTGGGATTATAGTGGACCCTCATAGTATTGAACATGGAAGTAGTACAAACAACTCTCTATTTCTCTCTTTTATCACTGGAGTCCTTTGGGATGATGGTGCTTGCAGCATAGACATGGCATGGGAATACACTTTACTTTTTGTAAGACCCCCTACCTTTAATGTCGTGAATTCATATGGCTGATAACCTCTGAAGCTCTCATGGATGGCCGCCATGGTGTGAGAGGTTTTCTCCCAGAAATGAAGCAAGGTGGTCTGTAAAGAGAGACAGTAAAGCTGTGCTGTTGTGAATTCCCAGTTCGGGTCACCAGCCTCAGGGAGGGTGTCCATCTGTGGCTTTTGAGACTCTACAAAATATGGTCCAATTTGCCTCTGAACCTGTTTTTCCTATATGTCCCCATCTATACTCTGGATGCCAACTAAATGAAATGTAACAAACTAATTCTCTCTCTCTCTTCCTACAACCTGCCTTCTGTGGTGTATACTGCTATTGCCATTGCCTTGAATGTGCTCTGTCCTCCTGGTACCTGTCTTGGTGAATACATCAGACACTTTTTATTACCTAAGGTTCACTCTCCTGCAGTTAACCACCAGACCAGCAATTCAGAATCAATGCCCTATCTGTGGGAGAGATTTGAGACTTGCTCCTCCCATAAAGTTACAGTCTCAGAGACCCCGAGGGACAGTCTGACTCGATCCTACGGGGTCAAGACTGATGGGATGGCACCAGAGTGGGCTCTGTGTATTCTTTGTGCATCGTAACCAACATTGTTTCGTTACCTGATACGTTGCCAGCATATGAGACAAGAGATTGCATCTGCTTGCTCCAAGAAGATCTACTTTTTGACACACATCCATCTTCAACTTGTCAAAGTTTTTCTTGGCAAGGCGCACTTGTGTTTGTACCTATGAGAGTAAAAGGGAAACACTTACTTACTCAAACTCTTAAGTAGAAAAGGTTGTAGGTGACCAAGGATTAATGATGGACTTTTCTCCATCGTACAGGAAACAAATAAAAACCTGTGACATCTGAGGCGAGAGAGATGATTCTATAGGGTCCACTCTTCAGCATGGAATCACCAAAATTAGAGTCATGTAAATCATGATTTTACAGCACACAGACCATCATATGTGTGTGTGTGTGTGTGTGTGTGTATACACACACTGTTAAAACTGGAGTTCTTGGGTGATGCAAATCTTTTAAGGGCTGGGGGGTGGCCTTGAACTTCTAGGTGGGAGGTTGGATGTTTAACTCCACCCAGAGACACCCTAGCATAGTGGTTCTCAACCTTCCTAATGTTGCAACCCTTTAATACAGTTCCTCATGTTGTGGTGACCCACCCCCAATCATAAGATTATTTTCCTTGCTACTTTATAACTGTAATTTTGCTCCTGTTATGAATCACAATGTCAATATCTACTATGCAGGATGCATTTTCATTGTTACAAATTAAACATAATTAAAGCATAGCGATTTATCACAAAACGCTATGTAATTATATATTGTGAAATATTTATGTGTTTTCCAATGATCTTAGGCAACTCCTGTGAAAGGGTTACTAGACCCCCAAAGGGGTCACAACCCACAGGTTGAGAACTGCTGCCCTAGAAGAAAGGCCTGGGGATCCACTTTGGAAAAAACAGCTACTGAAAACTGTCTGTCATAGCGCCACTCTGACATTTACAAGGTTGTCATTAGTTGGGATTAACTCAATGCCAATATCGCCGTTGTGAATTTTGTCTGTCAAAAGTATTCTCTTCTGAAGACACTGACAAACTGACCACTGGGGCAAAAGTCTGGAAACCGGCGGGATCTCAAGGGGATGCGTTCGTTGTCGCGTTGTTTCCCTACAGTCTTCTGAAGGGAGCTCCGTGAGCTCCTCTCTTCATCCAGTTTCCTTCGCATCAATCTCGTACGTGGATCCACACACTGACTGGGCCCCGGGGCTCCAGCATAGGAACAATCCCAAGGCTGGTACAGGCCTGGGCTGTGCTTCCTTCTGGTGTGCTAGGGGTGCTCTGATTGGAAAGGATTTGATGGCACTTAACAACAACACGATTTTACATCCTCATGATACATGGATAAAAACTAAGGAATTGCTGCAGACACAATCTTAATAAAATACGGGATTTATCTGACTTTCAATTTTCCCACCAATTTCCTTTATTCATTCATTTACTATTATTTGATCCAGGGTACCACACAAAGACATTCTGACATTGTTGTTGTTGTTTTAAATCATTTTATTGGGGGCGTACACAACTCTCATCACAATCCACACGTACATCCACTGTGTCAAGCACTTTTGTACATTTGTGTTCCTCATCGTTCTCAAAACACCTGCTTTCTACTTGAGCCCTTTGTATCAGTTCCTCATTTTCCACCTCCCTCCCTACTACCCCTACCTCATGAACCCTTGGTAACTTATAGATTATTATTATTTTGTCATATTTTACACCATCCGACATCTCCCCTCACCCTTTTCTCCATTGTTGGTCCCCCAGGGAGGAGGCCACAGGTAGATCCTTGCAATCTATTCTCCCTTTCTACCCTAGCTTCCCTTCACCTTCCCCTTATCACCCCTCTCAGCACCAGTCCGAAGGGCTTTTGCTGACCTGGATTCCCTGTGTCTCCATTTCCTAGCTGTACCAGTTTACATCCTCCAGCTCAGTTGGATTTGTACGGTAGCACTGGGGTCATGAGACTTACTACTTTTCATTATTCACTAATGTGTACCAGTAGTCTTTAATCCATACTAAACCATAGACTAATTCAGGGATGGAGTGTAAGCCAGTGGAAGATGCTGAAACACCTATCATATGCTTTACTGCATAATAAGATAGATGTTAACGTTAATACAACAACATTAAAGGTGGTTTAATTTCCCTTCCTCCATCATCCACCCACCTTATTTTGGTGCGGAAAAAACAGTGAAATATTCTACCCGGTAATCCACGTCATTAAATTATGCCAAGGGTAGCCTGTGCACAGGCCTGGGCTGGCCAGGTAAGGGGTGCAAGAGACGCATAAGAGGTGAGGTGTGGCCCATTGTGCTGACAAAGCATCTCTGATAGCCTTTGACCAGCTGAGCACTAGGCATGGGAGGGGCACAGCCATGCTCAGCAAAGCACCAACCTGAGCACATCTGACCAGAGATGGCATGAGTGAGGACAGCAAAGACTAGAAGAAATGCTTGTTTGTTTTGCTATGGTATATATAAATAAATATGGTATTATGGTGTGTGTGTGTATGTGTGTGTGTATATATCCTGGAATCAATGCTGTGCATCTGCTCTTAAAGGGGTGGTTACGATGAGAAGCGGGTATCTCCCCAGTGTTATTGTTCCTCTTGTAGACCTATTATTCGGAAGAAAATTGTGTAACAGTGGTGATTCTGATCCAGACCCGCAGGGGGGCTACAAGTCATAATCTTGGGGGTCCAACAGTCTATCTCACCTCCTACCCTTGGTCATGTATATGATCTGGAATGTATGTCATATTGTTTCTCCCACTTGATCATACATCATCTTAAATAATCCTGGTACTTTTGTTACAGCTGAGAAATAGCTACTGACATGATCTTGTTAAATAAGCTACAGAATTTGTATCAATTTCACCAACATTCCCACTAAACTCCTTTTATGCATGGAGGCCTCCTGGGACATATTGCTGGTAAAATTAGTGAAGGATAAACCGTTGGACACTTCTAATGTACCGTATGTATTCATGTATAAGCTGAGTTTTTTCAGCACATTTTTAATATAATTTCTATGGTAAAAGTAGATGCCTTGACTGATATTCGGGTTGGCTAATACTTGAGTGAATACAGCATTCCTTTTTCAGTACAAATGGCAGTGATCGTTGGGCATCATCTAGTGCCCAGTGTTGTGGAGGCTACTTCCATGTATCTGATTTTTTCTGCTCTCCTCCATGTGGAGAGGGATCAGGAGTTATACCTTGGATACTTATTGTGTCCACTGAGTATTATGATTGCTTATTTTTCAGTCCTATCATGGAGATTATGGAAATAGGTGGTAAGGATGTAAGTAATATAGGCTTCTGAGAGGATGTGATATAAGGTGGATTGTATTTACTAACTTTTTTTTATCAATATGGGTTTTAAAACAGGACTTCGAACCAATTCATTTCAACTCACAGCTGAAAGTTGCATTTCCTGAATCAGAGTTATATTCCCAACCCAGTTATTATACTGACTTGGAGTGATCCAGTTCAGTATATCTGGGTGGAAATGCAACTTTTTAGCAGCAGATCAACTCTGAATGAATTGGTTCGAAGTCTTTCTAGGAACACATTATCTTGCTAGGACTATATGGTATTTACAAAACTGTCTTTTTTACCGGAAGTTCTGGATCTTCAAATATACTACAAAGTACATTTGTGTGTGTGTGTGTGTGTGTGTGTGTGTGTAGGGGGAATCTTGCCTTTTTTCTTTATTATATTAATTTTAAAAGTTACAGATAAACTTATAGTCAAGGAGAAACACTATTTCACTTGCTTCTGACACAAAGCTTGTGAATTAACAGTCTGAAATGTGCTCTATTTTAACTTCGCTTGAATTTTTGAAGCAGTTTTAGAAAAACTCGATCCAGTGAGTCCTGAAAGGCCATATGCTTTGTGTGTCAACAATGATTATTAAAATACTTAATGCACTGCTGAGTTTCCAAATGTTGAGTCCTTGCTCTGCCAAATAAGGAGGATGCGACACTGCTGGGCAGTATGCATCCAGGAAAGCTCATTTAATCTATCGTGCAAATGTCTGCTCTGGAGAACACGTTTCCGGCTGATGGCCCAAATACAAAGCCTCGAGGACTCATTCAAGCCCAGGATGCCTTAATTTCCTTTGCCTTCAGATACATGTAAGTGACAGTGTCTTGATTATTATTACCCTTGATTCCAGATAAATTATGTTCAATTACATAACTATCGTGAGGAGCTCCAGAGCGACTTTAAAAGTCGTGCCTCCAGTGAATGCACCCTTTGCTGATCTCTTCCTTTGATTTCTGCTCCTCCACCCTAGTACTTCTATTACCCAACTTGGAGGAATGAGTGTGCATAGCCCACATTCTTCAGTCGAAGGCCCACCTTCCTACAGAAATCCAATTTACAGGAGAAACGGTCAATGTCATGGCTGCCAAGAATACAAGGGCGCTCTCTGTCCTTAACCCTCTTAACCGGAAACTCCACCCCTCAGCCCCAACTTCAACTGCAGGTGGTAACGCTCACGCTATTCCTTCTCTCAGGTCAAGCTGGAGGCCCCACTACACACACATCTTAGGGCAGTTTCTAATTTTGCCCCTTAAGTGTTTTCTTCCACAACAAGCAACACATCACTCTCTCTCTCTCTCTCTCTCTCTCTCTCTCTCTCTCTCTTCTATCACTCATGCATGTGCAAACACACAAACATCCCCCCCCCACCCACATCTCTAAGCCAATTCCAATTCATAGCAACCTTTATGAGGTTACTGAGTTTGTAAATCTTTCTGAGAGCAGCTAGTGGATTTGAACTGCCAACCTTCTTGTGATTAGCAGCTCAATGCCTAATCCACAATGCCACCAGAGCTCATTACATGATCCATTTCTCTGATGTGTGTATGTGTATATATATATACATATATAATATGTATATTTCAAAAAGTTCACGGACAAATGCCACTCTTTTCATTCTTTCTTTCCAGAAATTTTAAAAGCTTCTTCATGCACATGCACGTCATTGATTTTTAGTATAATTGTTATATTCAATTACTCTGCATAATTTCAATTAAAACTTGTACTCAACCTGCTTTTGTGACCCCTCCTCCCCAAAACATAGTTGATCTTGGTGCCAATTCCACGTGCATTTAAATGAAATGCGTATTCTGATGTTCAAAGGAGTACTGTAAAAATGTTATATAGGCTAAAGTAATTCATAGTGTTGTGCAAGTTGTTTACAGCCTTGTTTTTTTTCTAACTCACTAAATGTGTCAGAATTTTCCAACTATATTTGTCATTTTACCTATTTCTTCTACAAGTTTTATAAGTTTTTGCTTCAGGTACTGTGATGCTCATTTGTTATTTGTAGACACATTTGTGGAGAAATGAAAGTTCTTAAAATGGTTCTTCTATCTAGGTCGCTGTAATTCCTACCAAATGATTCGACAGGATTATGCAAATAGGACATATGAATGATGTTAACAGAGGGGACTGGGCAGTCTAGTTGCCATTCCTCTAACTATAAGATAGGAGAAGCAGGAACAGAGATCATGCTGAGACCGTCAAGGAGGAATAGTCCCTAGGGGAGCATATTTGTGATCCTTCCCTGCCTGGCATGGCCGAGGTGGTAGAGACTGTGGCACATTGAGACCAGGGGACCCTGAGTCAGAGCAGAACAACACCTAGGGGGAAGCCGAGAGCCACCATGGTGAACAGGCTCATTAGGCCAAGGAGGTCAGAGGCTGATGGTCTGAGGATCAGAGAGAGGTCTGACTACGGACTGAAGAGAGGCACTACTTAGAATTTTCATGGTTTTGCATCTGGCTTGTGTGACCTGTCAGTTTT
This sequence comes from Nesogale talazaci, assembly GCA_004026705.1. Taxonomy (NCBI): domain Eukaryota; kingdom Metazoa; phylum Chordata; class Mammalia; order Afrosoricida; family Tenrecidae; genus Nesogale; species Nesogale talazaci. Next base: position 3,581 of record PVJH01017703.1, on the reverse strand, counting down.
CCTAATAATCCCCATAACGGTGGGAATGGTCTGTGAGGCCATTAAAACCACTTACCAAGCCCTGCAGGGGGGTCGAGTGTCAGGGGAGACACAGGTGGTTTCAGAATAGGGTAAAAGGAGGATGGAGGCTTTGATTTTGTGTGGAGATGGATTCTTCTTGTCATTTTTGCAGACAGAGGAAGTAAGATATGGCCTCTGCACCATTTACTCAGGAATTCATCAAGTGATTCACAAGATTTTACCCTTTTATCATTAATAAATATCTCTCATTATTTCTGGTACTAGTTCTTGTCCTAAAGTTTATTTTGACTTATACATATATAGTCACTTCAGATTTCTTTTGGTTAGGGTTTATAGTGTATGTATCAGTCTATCATTTTCCTTTTAACCTACATCTTTATATGTAAGGTGGGTTTTAATTTATACCATAGAGTTGAAACAAAAAAAAATCAAATCCTGAACTCATTTTCTCTATTTCATCTAGCTGAATAATATGAGACTTACAAAAAAGTATTACCAAGAAGAGAAAATGGGGTTAATATGGTGTTACAGATTTAAAGTGAACTCATTGTATTTCAGATTCATCCCAGTTTTTCCTTAAGTTTTTTTTTTTTTTACAAATAAACTATAGAGTAATCAGTCTAGAATTTGGTTATGAATCACTCTGATTTACTATACTGAGATTTTGAGTTTTAACTTTTTATTCTGTTTTAAAAATAGGACAATATCTGCTTGCTATTTTTCTGGCATCTCTCCAATTTTTCCACTGAGGGTATTTCTGCACTTGCATGCATACATGTGTTCTTTCTGGGACATAATTCTTCTAAGTCTGGTGACTACATGTATTTAAATACAACTAGAAAACACTAGCTCCTTTCATAGACTGAGCTTCAACTATTCTTTAAGATCCCCCCCTCCCCCTCCCCACACACACACACACACACACACACACACACACACACACATACCATTTCTAATCTTTACCATCTGAATACTACTTTCCATAATGGAGATGAAGATAAAATAGGGATTTAGTAGTTATGCTCTCTTTGTTTTCATTATTAGGATTAAATCGTTTTAAAATGTGCTTTCAAGTTCTGTTCACTGTAAGGATTTGGAAAAAATGACTAACTCAAAAGCAATGAGCACCCCCTGGCACCAGATGATGACCTCGAAGTCTCATGTCCTTAAAGCAGTGGTTCTCAAGCTTCCTAACGACCCTTTCATACAACTCCTCATGTTGTGGGGACCCTCAACCATAAAATCACTTTCGTTGTTACCTCATAACTGTAATTTTGCTACTGTTATGAATTGGGCGACCCCTGTGAAAGGGTTGTTCGACCCCCTAAGGAAGGGGTCCTCAAACTACGGCCCGTGGGCCACATGTGGCCAGCCCAGGTTTTTTTGCCTGCCCTGCTTAGCAGCCAATTCATCTGCAATGAATCCATTCATAGTTTTTCGGTTTGTTTGTTTGTTAACTATAGTCTGGCTCTCCAACAATCTGAGGGACAGTGAACTAGCCCCTGTTTAAAAAGTTTGAGGCCCCCTGGCCTAAGAGGTCATGACCCACAGGTTGAGAACCACTGCCTTAAGGATAGCAAGGTTCCTTGGTGAGCTGGGGAGTCCTTGAAAGAGTCAAGTGGTTAACAACATTTCCCAGTAAGCAAGACACCTGCGGCTCGGCTACTACAAGGGGCATACTTCCAAAAAATGTTAGCCATTCACTGAAACTCTATGGAGCACATTTCCACTTGAACTCATATGACGAGCTCACCTTATCATGAGCCAGAATGGACTTGCAGGCAATGGTATCGGTGGTGAAATGAATGATCCCATGACCGGGCAGAAAGGTGTGCGATGAGCCTGAAAGATGTTGTACTAAAAAGCAAGGACGTAACTACTGGAGTCAAGACAAAAGGACTCAGGATCAGTTTACGAAGACTCCATGAGACCAAAGTGGGGTAATTTCCGCATCAGTAAATTTGATAGCACAATAGATTAAAACATATCAAATACACTTTATGGTCAAATTTTTTCCTGCTTTAATATTTCTGTGGAAACCACATATTTTTACTAATATAAAGCATTTGGGGGACATTTTGGAGAATGTTTTTTGAAGTAATATGGATTTTGATGCACCTAGTGGGGCACATATACCCTGAAGGGTCTCTGGGGTTCAGGCTAGTGTGATGAGACTTGTTTTCTCAGATTCATGCAATTCAGAGTTAAACAATTTCCTGCCAGATGACAGCACGTGCTAAAACTGGGACAGATGTTTCCCACTAAGTCTCAAAGGGAGAAAATATAGGTGGGCACAATATGTCTCATAGATTATAAAAGGGTTAAAAATCTAGGCGTTCGTAGTGACATGTAAACCTAAAATTAGTAAGTATCATGGGGTACTTGTAGAAGGATAATGTACCAACTTACCACTTAACAAAGAACTACATATTTATCTCGCCCTTTTCACCAAACCATATTGTACTTCAGGTAAAGCAGAGAGTTGATGAAGCATAGCACTTAGACACATAGAGGAGGAAGGTATACAATGGATATTAAGTCACCTGTTCATAATGGAGGACTTGTCCTTTCTGGAAGCTACTGTATGGTCACAGGTTTAATTATTATTAGAATTTTTTCACAAACCTCAGGTCCTTCCAGGTCTTTTCTGAGTTTTACACTTCCTTTTGCTCCTCTTCCTCCCTCTCTCAGGAAATATTACTGATCACCCACTCGTCTAAGTGCTGGGCTACAGCAGAGAACAGAGCAGAGTAAGCCTCTGCTTCTGAGAGGGTTACACGGTAGGAGGCAAAACTGGACAATAAGCAAAGTGAATCATGGGACAAGTTCAACACAGCAGCTCGCTGAAATGCAGTAGCCTTGGGGAGAGACTGGAGAGAGGGTGGAGTATGGTGGGAAAACTGGGAGGGAGGCTGGCAGGTAGACCAGCGCACGGGAGGGGAGTGGAAGTCACACAGTGAAAAAAAGAAAGATGGGAAAAGAGGAAAGAACTTGTATGTGCTTAATGCTGTGGTTATGATGGTTAATAATCAGTATTTTGCACAAAACAAGGAAGATGTGGTTGTCATTTTGCATCATTTCCTCCTAAATGTGCACTTGGAGCTTTAACAATTCAGCAATAAAAACTAAGTGGTGGTAATTTTAGCTTTTAAAGCTATATGCTGCTGAATTTATAGAAGGTTAAAATAATGCAGTTAACATCTGCTTCACATGAAATTACTTTATTCAACCACCTCTGTGATCAGGACAAGGAGCACATGCAGCTGACACAACCCAAAATCACTTTAAGAGTATGACACACAGACACTCATTTGCAGACACACACAAAAAAGCAAAAACAATACGAAATTTCTTCTTTTCAGGTCTTTGAAGATTTTCAGTGTTCTGGTCACAAAACAAAAATGGAATAGGGTCACATGAATTCAAAAGTCAGCTAAGAGTGCGGAGCACACTAATGCTTCAGGGTCAGTTTCTAGGATGACATAAGACATTGTCTTGGACTAACCTCCTGACAAATAATCGTCTCAATGGTAACTAAGGAGGAAAGTCCACGTTTACAA
>PVJH01017702.1:0-47100 GCA_004026705.1 Nesogale talazaci | reverse complement strand
CAAAAATAAATAAAAAGTTACTGTTCTCAGGAACTAGTTTTATAGAACTGAAATTCAAATAGCCAATTATCAGAGCCATTCTGACAGGGTGGAGTCTTAGGTGGGCTTCAGTTTTGCTGTGTCAGGCCCTTTCTCTATATTTGACTTTCAACTGAATAAGGTGAGATGGAAGACAAAGGAAGATAGGGAAAGAGTGAGACTAGATCTGTGAACGGCATTTATACATACCATCTCCTTTTATTTAAAGAATGCAATGTGAAATTAACAACTATTTCAGCCATCAATTTCTAGCACCCCTTTTATGACAGAATTTTCCTCTGCTCCATCATTTTGACTATACATTGAATAAAATCTGTTTTGAAGAAGATAACAAAGATAGAGAACCAAAGTTAGAGAGTAAATTTGAGATGACAGCTGAGGTTTTCCATTTTTCTAAAAAATTTACAGGTTGCAAGAACGACCGCCAACTTATTCAATGACGGCTTTCCTAGAGATATGATATAGTTAGAATGTGATAGATTTTCTTTTTCAAAAGTTTATCTAATCTAAACAGGTGGTAAGTATTGTCCCAGTTTAAAAGATTTCTATTAAAAATTAGTTCAAACAAGCAAGGTAACTTCTGTATAAATCAAATCTATTTACTTTCTCCAATGTTTCTCAGGTAACAAAAAGAAGACAAGATTGATAGATATGTCCTAACAGGTACAATAAAATCAATGATCTTGCACATATTTAAAAAAACTAATATCATAAGTCTCTAATAGTATATGTTATGAGCTTTTAAATGCTTATTAATCTAGAATTTTAACTTTAGTGATGTACTAAACACAATTATGAAACGTAGTTAACATAACAAAACTTTAGTAGGTTGACTCTGTAAATTCTGTAATTATACCCAATTTTATAAGATATTTTTGTCTTTAATCAGTAATGCAGAATTGTACTTTGATATTCACAATGCAGGAGCACACTCAGATGGCAAATTTTCCATTTTCTTATTCACTATACTAAAGTATGATCTGTAATTCTAAAAAGAGATCTCATGTTGAACTCTCCCATTCTTAGAAACATACACACTGAGATTCTGAGAAATGTTCCAATCACTTGAGTGTTCCTTAATTGAAGAAATTTTTCTTTGAAGAAATGTTTTATATTGAATTTCTAGATGGCACTTTTGAATTGAATACACATTGGTTGTTGTTTGAAATTTGGTTCTCTAGAGATGCAAACCTAATGAAGCTTATATATGTAGATTGATAAATGATAGATAGTTATAGATAGATAGATAGATGATAGATAGATAGATAGATCGATATATAGATAGATAAATAGATATGTGGGAAACAAAATTTCTCCTAGCTTATTTTCCCTAAATTTATGCCAAACTTAAGTTGCTTGCTACACATGGCATGTGACTATGCATCTGGTGGTCAACCAAAGTAGATCAGGAACTATTCTTCCTCAGGATTACTAGCTATTCATAACAATCAGTATAGCCTAAAGTATGTCCACCCCCTTCTGATAAGCATACCAATAGAGCACTTCCTTGTAGGAGACTGAGAGGTCAAGCCCACCCAAAAGTGATCAAAGTTAGGCAGCCATATTGAGTTTAGGGTTCGCCTTTGTCGCACGTATACTCCTAGTCCCTCACCTTGGGGTTACGTGTATGCCCCTAACTCATCCCCTACCTGTGACAGTGCAACCCTTTCCTGTGACATATATACTTACCTGTAATTTGGGGTCTTGCATGGCGCCAAAGTATATATAAGGCTTGGGCAGTGTAAAGAGCCCCTGGCCCCCCACTCTCTTTAAACCCATCTACATCTTGGATGCTCCTTTTCCCTCCTCCCTCATGTAATCCTTTACCCCCCTTTTTGTCTCTCTACATGGGCCACCTGATGGTAGAGGTGAGAATGCTACCATGAAATGTGTCTGACTTATATTCTTCTTTCCCTCACATGCTCTTTATAATTTTATTATAATAAACAATAATTATTGCTGTGCAGTTGCACCTATCGAACCTGTGATGTATGTATCAGAGGGTGGCTTCCTCTGATATAGATAGATGATAGATAATAGATAGATAGATAGATAGATAGATAGATAGATGATAGATGGATAGATAGATAGATAGGTAGGTAGGTAGCTAGATAGATCTCAAGAAAATGTCTCATGTAGATGTAGAGATTGGCAAGTTTCAAGTCCTTGGATGTGTTAGGCTAGAATGACTTGAGAAACAAATTCTCAGTGATACTTATATGTGTGTAAGAAAGAGCTTTATATCCAGAAGTAATTATATTTTAAGGAAACATTCCAGTCCAGTCCAACTCAACCTGTAAGTCCCATCCTAGTACGTAGGTTCTTCTTCACACTCATACAGCCACATGTAATGATGCAAAATGCAGGGAGATCACAGGCTGATGTGCAAAAAGTTATGTGAATCCAATTGTGCTTATAAAACCACAGGCTTCTAGCAGTAACCAGGTTTGGCCAGAAGGAAGGTGAATATGGAGAGGTGAGGGGCACGGGAGGAACAAAGGACTCTCTTTATGAGAAATCCTTGCCCACAGGAAGCACTATCTGGTGGTGACACAACTGACAGGTTGAATAACACCTCTCTACTTTTATATGTCTTCAAGTATGAAGCTATGGAACTACCGCAAAGGTCAGACTGAGTGTCCTGACTCATGTAGCTGCAAAACGAAATTTAAAAATCTCACAATCTTCGAGACAACGCCAACTCATGTTTATCCTAGAGGACAGGATAGAACTTCAGCTCTGATTTGCTAAGAAGTCACTGTGTATGTGAGTAGAAAGCTCTGTCTTTATCTCGTGGAACGTTTGGGAGGTTTGACCTGCAGGCCTTATGGATAACAGCCCAATTGGTAACCACCATGCCACCAGACTTTGCCGTGTAGCTGCAGTGGCTCATTAAACCAAGATCGTTGGTTCAGGAGGAAGGGAAATGTAGTTAACTCATTTGGTATGCAACATGACTGGCAGTGGATTGTTAGATAATATGGTACACTAATGGCTCAAGACCAAAGATCTGAAGATCAGATGGTGACTCAGAAGTAAGATGCAGACCCAAACAAAACACACTGAAAGTTTCCATAGTGTTCACAGTTCACAAGCTACCACTCCTAGATGACGCACTTTCAATCAATTGGATGTTCATAACAAATATCATTATAGAGAATGACTACATATTAAATGCAAAACCACTGAAAATTGTGGTCAATACACCTGAGCCATCAAAACTGTATAGAAGGAAGTAGTTGCAATGCTTTAAGAAGAAAAGAGACATATGTCATTGGAAGCAAGTGTGTTGTCTTAAATCGTTTGAAAAATAATAGCATAAACATCTTCCAAATTCCTGACTTCTAAATATTTGACAAAAATGTTTTGGAAAAGAATATTTGTAAAATTCACTGCATATTTGGAAAATGCTAATTTTCATAGTAATGTACATGGTGTATGCATCTTTGGTAATTTCTGATAGAATTTGCAATCTTGCCTCCTGCTCCCTACCACAATTCCTCTTTTTGACATTAGGATAAATATCACTTGGCCTTAAATGAATGAATTAATTTTAGGTTTATCTATATACTTAAGCTTCCCAAGATAATCACAGTACTCATAGGTGATACTGTTTACTTTAGGAAAAATTACCTCCAGGGATAGTTCCATTCCCAAGTTTGAAGGTATATTAGTGTGATAGTATTGGGGAATTACCTAGGTCTCTGCTGGTTCAGTAAGTCTGGTCTGTTTAAAGGACTTTGGGGTTTTATACTTTTTTTGGGGGGGGGGCGGGTATCACTCCCTTCTGGTGGTCCTGGGAGCTACCCAGGACTCCTCCTCAGAGCAACCGCTGGATTTGAACCACCAAGCCCGCGGGTCGCAGTCCTGCATACAACCACCTACACCACGGGGACTCAGGCCGGTTTTCATCCTATTGCTCTCGCCCTTCCCCACCTCCACTGTAGCTCAAAACCAAAAGCAACTTCCATCAAGTCAATGCCAACCCTCGCAAGCATTCAGAATAGAGGAGAAATGGACTTCGTGGGTTTCAGTGGTGGGATCTCTTTTAAGGGATTGGAAAGCATCATCTTTTTCCTGCGTTTTTAGTCATCATATAACTCATGATTCCACCAGGGTTCTGGGACCATCGATTTTGACAAAGGTAAAAAGAGTTGACAGTGACATCCAAGAAATATCTAATTCCTCAGGTCTCTGGATAGGTGAGATTATAATGGTTTGTGTAGGAAATTGTCCCTATAGGTTGATTTCTTCTTTAAACCTTTGGTTTTATTCTTTCTCTTGTGCCCCAGAGAAATAGTGTCCAATTGTTTTAAATTAGATGGGCATTCTTTTATGTTCCAGAAGATACTTAACTAAAACATGAAATTTATAGACTATGTTTTACCAGTTTAGCAAAATCTCCCATGATACTATGGTCCTAAGTTTTTAAATCCAGAATATCAATCATGTAATCTGTTGAGCTATGTCTGGGTGGCATCATGACTGTACTCCTATGTGTTTTATTTTGTGTGAGACTATATTGCACTTGTAGTTAGTAGCTTTCTACTCCATGTACATAATGACCTGTATTTAATGCTTTCAATTATATATACTTTCCTCTTTATTTTGTAAGGTAGATATTTGTGATATTTGATATGTTTCTGGTTTTTAAATATAAGAATATAATACTTTACATATCTCTTAAAGCATAGCATTATCTAAAATCCATGTACTTGGCGCCATTCAAGATGCTTGCTAATTTCTATGATGATTTCTTTTAGCTCAATTTTTAATATTGTTTAATGTTACATTTTGTGAAAGTTTCTCATATACTTTTGTTTTATTGATACCTAATTCAAGTCCACTGTTTTCACAGACCTTATGCCAAATATTCAATAAGTTCTAACTTGGTCAATATTACGAATGCATTTGAAAATATGTGTTCAGTGATGTCATTGGGAACATTTTTAAAATATCTAAGTGTTGAGTTGTTTGACTTTGTTGTCGGTGTTATTTGTATCAATTTGTAAAATGTTACCAATATTATTGTTACACTTTGTCCTTAATTACTCTCCAATTGCAGGAAAAAGGGGACTGAAGACCTCACCTTTAATTATCCATCTGCTTATTTCTCCTTTCCAAAGTCTGTCATTTATTCTTTACAAAGCATGGTACCCTGCTATTGGGTCTGTTGCTCTTTAGGCAATAGCCTTTGCGCAGAACTTCTTTCTAGTTGGGGGGTCTTTGACTTTATTCTGTCTGTAGGAGAGGACTCGGTCATCCGAACCTTTGAGACAGTGAAGAGTTTTGTCTGCCCAGCTGATGACAGCTGTTCACTTTAGAGTTTTCTTGGAAACAGAGCTGGATATTCTCTGACTTCCTGTCTCCTTGCCATTCTTTCTATCAACACACAGTGGAGGCCCTTGGGCAAAATTATGTGTTTCTATAAACTGCCTTTGTGTCTGGGATTCCCAACTGCCCTAAACTGATGATGCAACCAAGCTTGGCTTTAAGAAAATATTAAAGGTTTAGCTAATTTCTTCTACTGCTTTTTATAGCAGCCGCCTTTCCTCCCTGATCTGCCAAAGACTCCCTTCATCCTCAGTAGGGTTTGTTATGCTTTGGAATTCTGCGTTCCCTGTTGTCTTATAATTCCAACTCTATAATAAGTTCAATGCTTGTTATCATTTTATAAGATTTGCAGATTTTTGTCTTTGCTAACATGGAAGTTAGCTCCCCCGCCGCCTTTCCATGTTCCTAAATGTAACTGAAAGAAAAACTATGCCAAAACAATCTTGAGGAATGAGAACACATAACAGGATTTGGTATTGTCAGATGTAAATGCTTATTAAAAAAGCAAATGATTGTATGGTTTTAACACAAATATAAGCATAAAATGGGACAGAGTAGATGAATGCATATATTGCCAGTGATTCCTGAAGGCCATACTAAAACATAAGAATATAAAACCATTCATGCTAGTAGGCAAAAAAGACAAAATACAAAGACTGGTATAAGAACTGATACATGTTATTATGGATAAAAATTGGTTTATGTAACAGTTTATTACTCTAAATAATTACTATAGGTGAATTCCAACAAGTACAAACTGTTGCAATATAATATCACAATTCAAAAGTTTATAATTGTAGCAAAATAAATGGGAATAAGTTATCTGATAGCATGAAATAAATGCAGAAAATATACTAATCAAAAATTATAAGAGGTAGCATATTTCTATGTAACTTATAAAACAAGATTACAAAGGCTGAGACTGAGTGGTGTAGTGGTTGAGTGTGGGACTGAGGCCCACTGGCTTGGCAATTCAAATCCAGCAGCAGCTCTCCAGGAGCAAGACTGACCCTCCCACTCCCACCAAAGGGCAGTGATATCCCCTCCAAGAAAGCAAGATTACATTTACTGAAAGCATAGAATCATAAAGATATGCAATGAACAAATATTCAAAAAGATGAATATCAAACACTGTAACTTACATTGTGGAATACATGTTCTTTTTAAGCATAATGTTTTTTTTCTGTTTTTTTTTAAATAATTTTATTGCGGGCTCTTATAGCTCTTATGATGTTCAATGCATCATTTGTATCATGCATACTTGTACACATGTTGCCATATTTATTTCCAAATATTTTCTATTGGAGTCCTAGGTATAAGTTCTTCTTTGCTTCTCCCTTTTTTTAATGAATCATTTTATTGGGGATTCATACACCTCCTATCACGACCCATATATACATTAATTTTAGGGAGACCACATTTACACACATGTTGCCCTCATCACCCTCAAAACATCTCCCTCCATTTAGGTCCCCAGTAACAGCTCTCCATATTTCCCTTCTCTCCCTCTCCCCCATGAACCCTTAATAATTAATAAATTGTTATTACTTTTTCATATCATACACTGTTCAACATGTCCCTTGACTCACTTCCCTGTTGTCCATGCCCCAGAGAGGAGGTTATATGTGGATCCCTGAAATTGGTTCCCCCTTTCTATTCCACCATCCCTCTACCCTCCCAGTATCACCACTCCCACCACAAGTCCTCAGGGAACATCTATCCTAATTCCCCATGCTTCTGACTCTAGTGCACATGCTCTGTTATATCTGGATTTGTCTGATAGGATTGGGAGCATGAAAGTGGGTGGGAGGAAGCATTTGAGAGCTAGAGGAAAGTTGCATATTTCATTGTTACTACAATATACATTAACTGGCTCATCTCCTCCCTGCAACCCCTCTGTAAGAGGATGCCACTTCACCTATTGATAGGCTTTGGGTCCCCAATTTGTACTCCCCCACATTTATAATGATATAATTTTAGTTCTTTGATGCCTGACAACTGGATCCCTTGGACACGTCATGGTCACACAGGCTGGTGTGCTTCTTCTGTGTGGGCTTTGTGGTTCTGAACTGGATGCCTTCTTGTTTACTCAAGTCTTTAAAACCCCAGATGCTACATCTTTTGATAGCCAGGCATCATTGGCTTTTTTCACCACCTTTGCTTATGCACACTTTTGTCTTCAGTGATTATGTTGGGAAGGTGAGGATCATGGAATGACAATTTAATAAGACAAAATGTACTTGCACTGAGGAAGTACTTGAATGGAGGTCCAATGCCCATCTGCTGTCCTACTGCTAAGCCTATAAGTATAAGGCATAGTGGTTTTATGGAGCACATATAGGTGATCACTATACACTGTCAAACATTTGATTTTGATTAGATTCACAGTCAATGATCATGGAAGCAGAAGTCACAAAATAAGTCATTAGGAAAAGTGTAGTGCAAAAGACTTCATTAATGCACTAAAGAACAAAGAAGATACTTTGAGAACTAAAGTGGACCTGAGCTAATCCATGATGGTCTCAAACATTTTATTCGTTTGAATTTGAAAAGCTGGGCAATGAATAAAGAAAACTAATGCATTTGAATTATGATAGTACCAAAGATATTGAGGAAAACTATCACATTTGGTGCCACAAGAAGTTTAACTAGTAGGTAAACTCCTAAGCAAAGAAGGTGGCGATTCTTTCCCTCAAATATTTGGGACATGTTTTCAGGAGAGACCAGTCTTTGGGAAAGATCTGGCTCTCCCTGCCCAAGTACAGTGCCATTGCAGTCCCTTCCAGCTGCAGTGTGGGTGTCTGTTATGGTACGGCAAGGAGGGATGATTGTGTTGGATGTTGTGCAGCTCTTCTGTTGTTACTTCCATCTCTTTGGGATCTGGAGAAAACTGCCCCAGCTCTTCTGAAATCAAGACTGGAAGAGGGAGGGGGTGGAGGGCTGTGAAAAGGAGGAAAATTACTACTGGAGCTCAACACCTTTCTTTAGGCAAAGAATAAGACCCTACCCATTGGTCACTTCTGGAAGGTTGTATGGTATGTGGTGTATAGTATTCGCTCCCAGGAAGTCCCTTCTCCAGTCTGTACATTAACCCCTCTGTCTACCATCTCTACTTTTCTATGAGCACTCTTTCCAACACACACACACACACACACACACACACACGCTCACAGCCACTCTTATCCTCACATACCTCCTTCTCACTATACAGTCCTCATCCCACACAGTACATACACCCATACATACCACACGTAACACACAGCACTTACACACTGCATATAACCATACATCACACGAACCCCCAATGTACCATACATACCATATACTATATCCTCATCACTGACAGTATACATACCACTCACAGTACACAGCCAACATACCACACACATATCTCCTACACACCACACATAACACACATTCAGCACACACCCTACACATACCACTTACAACAAACCATTGACACATCACATACACACTGTAGACACAACATACTGATCAGATATATCTCACACTCACCACATAGCAACACACACAAAATGCACACACACCACATACCTCAGACATACCACATACATTCCACTGATACCACACACTCACCACACATACACTACAAAAACTATACACAACAGCCCACATAGCATGCATCCATCACACAAACCATAACAGTAATGTTGAAGATGACCCAAGCAGAGCAGAATTTCTGTGCTAACATTGATATTTGTGTATTGTAGTACATGCGACATAGTTACATTAAGTGTCAAACTTCAGAAATGGAAAATAGGTCCAACATTTGTGAATGCAAATGTATGTCTGGATTGAACTGTGGCATCAAACTGGTTTCAACCTATAGTGCTCCTATGCAGAACAGAGCTGAACACTGCCTGAGCCTCACCTCCCTCACAATTGTGAGGATTGCACTGCACTGAAAGGGCTATCTAGCTATAATTCTAAGCAGTGAGAAGACTGAGCTTTTCATTTTGGTAAATAGTTACAGTCCAGAGAGAGGTCACATTGACTCAGTGGCAGTGAGTTTTGTTTATTATAGATATGAAAAATTATTAATGATGAGTATCTTCTAATGCTGAGCATAGAAGACAGTAAGGTAATTTGAGAAACTTTAGTGAAATGTTTAAAGCCAAGGCATGTTTCTGCCACTCAGAAACGCTCTGAGGGGAGGAAGTAATGACGACCAACTGAGAAGATTCAGCAAATCTGCCACTGGCAGCTTCATAACAAAAGGCATCTGTTCTCATATTCATTTTCTCCCTCCCACCAAGACTATACTACCAAACACACCTACAGTGCTTTAGAACCAAACTTTAAACTAGCAATTAGTTAAGAGAAAGCAAAAAAAAATAGAAGACTTTTGAATCAGCTATAAGACTGAGCAGTTTGCAATATTAATGATCTGTGTGGCATCTGCATTTAATGAAGGGGGTCTATCAAGTGAAAGCATAACATTAAGGCTTCTTAAATTATTTAAATGAATGCCTTATGCTTTCATGTAAAAGCAGTTCATTGTTTTAATGGTCATGGAACTGAAAGTTCACTAGAACCAACAGACTACACAATTGGAAGTTTGATATTTTCTCTGTAAGTGAGATGGGACTCTTGGTTAATACTGCCTGACAGAACAGATTGTGTGTGGGAAGGTTTTGAACTAAATGCAATTTTCTTATAACCTTTGAGTTAATTGGTAACATATGTACTCAAATGGATAGAAAGCCTTGTATTATAGATACCAGATTTATCTGGATAAATGAATTGCATAGTGCCATCTCGTCTTTCTCATTTATGCTATCTGATACCCTTGCCTATCCAAGTGTTTCCAAAAGAAAAAGGAAACAAAGTTTTAGAGTAGCCTGAGTGCTACAAAATGAAAGTATTACCTGATGAACAGCGAACATTTGCTGTTTCTCTGAATTCTCATGCTTTTCTCCCTGATTAACAGAAAGGTACAACAAAATAAGTGAATCTAAACATCTTTTACAAGTTCTACTTGGGAAATTTAGGGAATCCATTTCTCTGCTAGAAGAAATGACACAGGGGGCCACATCTGACTTCTCCTTCTTCAATGGAGAGGAGAATCAAGGCCAACCTATATCTGACAGAGGTCAGATGCACCTCCTTTCATCCTTCTTTTACTCTGTCTGACACTGTTTCTCCCTAGCTCTTTACTTCTCTGCTTTTTCCATAATCCGTTTTAGTGGCTGCACAGAACTCATGAACATTGCTCAGGATGAAGGAGCAGCAGGGGACTTATTAGGGCAGTTAAGAGGTTACCAAAAGTTAGAATAAAAATAATGTCTTCATTCTAGAGCAATCCATCTTCTTAACCAGCATCCACACGCCTTTCTGGTCCTCACCCACTCTGTCACATGGTACCCTGCCCTTTGCTTCTATAGGGCAGGAAGCGCATCCTTTGCAGGGCATCACCGTCTCCTGGTCTCCAATCTCAGTTCTGCAGACTTTGCTGTCTATGACTCATTAGACAGGAATCACCCACACACTCCGGTTCAGGCTGTGTTTTCTTGATGGCCTCAGGTTTCTTTGTTCTGGCTTTGAGATGGTTCTTTTGACACAGAAAAATGGATAAACTGGCCAACCCCCAAGTTAGAGTCCTTTACACTTTATTTGCACAGTTCTAACCAATCACTTTGTGGGGTTAATGAAAAATGAATAGAAGAGATACACATAATATAAATTTACCACATTGCCAAAGTTGGCATATTTTATAAATAACCCTTTATGGAAAAATGAAGAGTAGTTGCATTTCACAAGTGACTTAGTCAATGTCTTTATTCTATAATAAACTGAGGAATATAATAAAATTCTTAGCACATGGGCATATTATTTCTATTAGGACATTAACCAGTAAGTGATTTATGCACTCTTAATAAACACTTAGGTGAAAATCACAATATCCACAATATCTTAGTAATTGAGGATAAAGAAACTGACCATCGCACGGAATCCATAATGATGAATGAAACAAAATATAAATATTCAAAAACTAAAACTTTCATAATAGTAAAAAAGTAACGGGAGCCTAGGGAAGGTTGAATAGAGTTCGTCGGACTACTACTACACAGGTAAGAACAGAGTCCAGGCACCATAGGTGGTTGAAGAGCTCAGCATGAAAATACATTCAGGAAGTAGCAGAGAAATCTGAGCTGTAAGGAAGGCTGAACATTTTGGGGCTTGCAAGGTATGTTAAAAGGAGCTTTCTTAGTGAAGAGTTCAGTTAGTGTGCAGTGGTTAAAAGGCTCTCACCTTTTAATATTTACTCTTACCTAGGTTGCTGTTGCTATAATATCCACAGGATCTCTATACCTTCCTAGATGTTGGTTTCAATTCTCCAGTTGTTCCCTTCTCCCTGGCTCCATCCGCTCACCATATCCTTCTCCCTGACTCCTTCTCCCCCCAAGACCCTCTGTTGCTTTCTACCTGAGCTTCCCTCTCATGTCCTTCTCATATAAGTAGGCAAACCAGTAATGTCTTTGTCCAACCAATAAGAAAAATTTAGGTTGAAAAAGAAAAGGAGAACAACAACAACAAAAACAACAACAGCAACAACAAAAAAATGAACGACTTACATAGATCCAGGTCTGTTTGTTGGCCTCCATGAGTCCCTCCCTCCTGGTCCTGGTGGAGATCCAAGGGCTGCCCCTCCTACTCCAAAGTCCTTTCTTAGGACTCCTCAGGGGCTCTGCAGATTGGCTTTACTCTCATTGCTGGTCTTTTAAGTTCCCTTCCTGTTGTGGGGCATTCACACAGTCCACTTTATCTCCTGCCACTATGTGGTCCCATTAGTGTCCTCTATCTTCATACACTCCAGTTAGGGGACAATGTATCTTGAGTTGTTGGCATCCCACAGTTCTTTCTGTACCTTAGCCACTCTGTGCAGGATGTGGTGGTCATGTATTCAATATGTCAATTTTGTGATTGAGATGTAGAGGTGAAGTCTAGCCTGTTAATCTGGAGATAGCCATTGAGTAGCCAATGAGGCCTATTTCCCTTGTGGAGCTGAGAAGCTATCTCCCCAGTTGTTGGGAGTTAGTCTCAGAGACGATGAATTATGGACAAGACAAGATGGCAGCATCCAAGGAGCTGAGAAGCCACATGGTCTTACCTTGATGGAACCAGACCTCTGAAACTGGCAAAGTCACGTGGAGACCCCCGCCAGCACTGAGTTGCCTCTACTACCACTGGATGCTGTTGATGGACCCTCAGCCCTGGAAATGAGGAGCCATGGGGAGACCCCTGCCAGCGCTAGAATTCTGCACCCACTGGCCTGTAACATTGTGAGTCAGAAGGAGGCTTTATAGATTGGTATTGGGCATATGGGATAATATTGAATTTATGATATGGACTGGACTTGGGATGCTTTCTCAATGTTCTATTCCTTTTGTATATAAACCTTTCTTTTATATCCACATGTGTGTCTCTCAATTTGTTTCTCTAGTCTACCCAGACTAACACAAGGGACATCGTCCTCCAGGTTTGGTGTGCCTATACTGAGTCTAGGCTGAGTGTCCCTTTCTCTTTTTCCTTCTTGGTTTGCTTCCATGTAATCATGGAAGTGCCCCCCCCCCCCGCCATAAACACGTAAAAATCTAGTGTCATTTTCTTTGGCACGTACTTCTTTCAGAGTGGGATCAGAATGACTGTGCTTGGGGCGGTCCTGTAGCCCAATCTTTTCATGCAATCTTCCATGTGGTTATGTTGCCTTCCCAGTTTGGTTGCTCCTGGGGTCTGTTTACACATTTCAATTTAGAATCCTTCCACTAGTTCTCCTGAACACCAGACCCTGCATGCAGGAAAGAACTCTGGGTACATGCTGCTTACCTGGGTGCCAGCTTGATTCCTCTCTACTCAGCGTATCTTAAATTGGAAGAACTCAATAAAAAATTCATGCTTTGAGTTGCAATATGAATAATGCAGGAAGCATCAAAAGACATGGAAAGAATATAAAAAAATCACTGTGTCAATAAAAGCCAGTCAACATTCACTAATTTAAGATACAACATGTGGTGATACTGGGAGGGTGGAGAAATGGCAGGGTAGAAAGAGGGAACTAAATTCAGGGATCTACATATGACCTCTTCTCTGGGATGAGGACAACAAAAGGTGAGTGAAGGGACACATTGGACAGTGTACAATATGAAAGGATAATAACAATTTCTAAATTATTAGGGGGCTCATGGGGGACGAGGGGGAGGGGAATATGGGCAGCTGGAATTAAAAAAAAAGAGCGATAATATGAACAAGAACCAACAGTGCTTAAGGAAGACATTCTGCTGCTTTGAAAATATTAGCTCAAAACAAGGCACTAAGGATTGATGAACTGTTTCCAGTTCCAGCTGATCAAGCCTTGCAAACACTCACTCATCCATGCCAGGAAAATATATAAAACACTTGGGCAACAGACAGGATGAGGTCTAAATTTGTAGCCATTCTAAGAAAAGGTGAAATAACAAGAATGCTCAAATTATAGAAAAATATCATTAATATCACCTGCAAGGAAATTTGTGGCTGAAGATCATCCTACAGCAGTTGCAGTAGTTCATTGACAAGGAGATGCCAGAGTTCAAGCGAGATTCCAAAAAGGATGTGTAACAAAGGGTATTTATTATTGCTGATCTCCAATGGATCATGATTCAAAGGAAAGTATACCAGAAAGATGCTCTCTTGTGTTTCATTGACTGTGCCAAGGCACTCAGCTGTGTATCATAGTCAACTATGGATAACCTTGAGAAGAATAGGACTTTCAGAACACCTAATTGTGCTCATGGACAACTTATACACAGCTTTAAAGGCAGTTATGCCAACAGAACAGGTATGCCAAAGGGGATGCTACATGATTTAGAAGCATGAAAAGTGTGTGTCAAAGTTGTTTTGTCTCATCATGCTCTTTCCATTTGTATTTTGAGCGAGTAATCAGAGAATGTGAACTATATCAAGAATAATGTTGCCTCAGGATTGAATAAAATATTAAAAGCACAAGTTATCATCACAGCAAGGATACTATTTGAAGTTGTCAGATCCACCTGCTAAATTCATAGCATTTTCATTGACTTCATGTGCATGTCTAAGTAGGACACTGAATAAAGATCTATGTTGAATCGCTACATTTGAGTGGATGCATTGAAATCAATGAACTTGAATTGTGATACTGGAGAAGACTATTGAAGGCACCATGAACTGTGAAAAGGACAACTAGACTGCCTTGGAAGAAGTATGGCTAGGGGCAAGTACGGCAATACTTCGTATATGATTTGGCCACATTGTCAGAAGAACCCAGTCCTTGGAGAACATACTGAGTAAAACAGAGGGACAGTGAAAAAGAGGCAGATGTTTGATGAGATGGATTGACCCAGTGGATGCACCAAGGGGCTCAAACATAGGGATAATTGTGAGAACTGTGCAGGTCCAGGCAGTGCTTCATTCTGTTGTGCATGGGGTCACTATGTGTCATAAGTCACCAGGGAGAAGTGAACTCCAACAACAACCAGAAAGTTGTGGCAGTCTGCTCTGTAAAGATAGCTTCTTAGGGAATGAATGGGACAGTTCTGCTCTGTGTTATCGCGTTGCTCTGAATTGGAATCAACTTGATGTCAATTAAGTTTTAGGAATTTAGTGGAAGCAATGCAAAGAAAGTCATCATGAGTGCTTTGTACATATCCAAGTCAAATTTTACTCATACTAGAAGATTCCAGATTATTGGGCAAAATGTCCTTTATCTCTTTCACTTCTATTTTTCTTTTAACTTCTTCAAGTCCCTTATAGTGCTCTGGAATAATATCTGATGCATAGCCACACTCTATAGAATTTTCCAGGCATTGTAAATGGTTAAAGAACTTGCAACCTCCTTTTTCTCATTAAGAATGACTGTAGGGTTTTGTGAGAAAGTGAAATATTTTACATGACTCTTCTAGCAAAAGTCTCTCATTTGTACTGTGATAGTTAAAGTTTATTGTGCAACCTGGCCAATAAACGCCTGTGGGCTTAATTGAAGGGTGGAGAGATAAATGGCTCAGAGCCTTGTCTTTCAATTTCTTGGATTTCTTGCTTTCTGATGGTCAGACGAGGGTGCAGCTGCCTTAGCAAGTTCCCTCCTTCAGCTGGCAAGGCTCACTTCCTGCAAGACTTCCCTGAGGAAAAGCCACATGGACCTACCCTGATGCAGCCCTGAATGCTGGAGAAGCATCCAGGAGACCCCTGCCAGTGCTGTGATGCTTATATGCTCACCAATTTGGCATTCCTCCTGAAGTCAGCATAATTTCCTGTGTTTTGTGAGATGGAGAAGGACTTTATGGGTTGGTGTCGAACACATGGTTAATGTTGGACTTGTGGGTTTGTGCACCACTGTGTGGGGATATTTTCCTGATTTGCACTTACCCTTTTTATGAAACTCTCTCTTACATATGAGTTTCTGTAAATTTTTTTCTCTAATGTACCCTGACTAATGCATGCACCAAATGACCTTTATCTACATTAGTCTGGTAAGAAAGTAGGAGGAGACACTGAAAGGATCCCCTGTGCATACATGAGCCCAGGATTCTCTTGAGAGCCAATCTACTGTGTTTACAAAAGGAGCCCACTCAGAAGCAGGGGAATGGTTCTGTTTATCCCAAAGAGCCATAAGTTGGAATCATACTCTGCATCTGGGATTTCTGTGCAGTGAAACTCCTGGACCCCAAAGAGAGCTGATATCAGATCATCAACAACAGAACCAAGAGATGGAACATGGAATTGAGTAGTGGACTTCTGAACTTGTGGAGCAAGCAAAGCATGTGCTTTTGCGCTGAATTGTGGAGTGGGGTGTATCTGGGCACTAACTGAAGGAGATGGGTTTGTGGACTCACGCTGTCTGAGCTGAATGATTTTGTCTGTAGACTTTTAGTGAAATGTTATGTATCTTTATGTATCTATTCCGACCATCAGAAAGCAAGAGCAGACCTAAATGAACTTTGTAACGTGTTGAGAAACAAATATCCTGAGAATTCCTTACTGGCTTTAAAGCCTTTCAACTTCTTTGCCTTCTGTGAGTTCTGGAGTGCCATTCCAGTGGATATTAGAACCTAGAGATAAAATAAGGAATAATAATGGAAGACAAAATAGGTTTGCACCATCAACTTTGTGGTTAGTCATCCAATATGTACTTACCTGACAGCACCACCTATTGTACAAAGATAAACAATATAGCTTATTTGAATAATTGATTAGGGCTATGGAGGCTGCTTATTTACTGGGGGTGCACATCTGAACCAAGTAGAATCTTTTTCTTAAGAGTAGACTCCCCTTGATCACGGGTTTCCTGCAATGGTTCAGGTAATCATCTGGTAGAATGACTTGGAAAAAATACATGGTAATCTACTTCCAAGCCCTCCCCCCAACAAAAAAAAAGTCACCTTTAAAACCTTATGGAGCACAATTTAACTCTAGTTCACGTGAGTCACACAGGAATCAGACTGAACTCAATGCAAACTCAAGGCTTGTCTGATGGTCAAACACCATTCAGTCTCACAATTTAGTACTTACAACCAATAAGCAACATTGCTTATTTTATAATCAGCTATCATCTATTTAGTTTTACTTATAATGGTAACATTAACCAAGTTAAAAGCATATTCTCCAGCTTACAGTAACATTCTTCAAGAGCAGCCTTGTTTAGTCTGACAAGGGGATTATAACGATAGTTGATAGTTAAGATGGTGTTGTGATTACATAATATTGGATAAAATATTTACAGTGTCCTGTTAACATTGTCTCCTGGCAAAAGTTTCCTCTCTAACTACATACTAACATACTGTAGACAGGCTGAAACCAATTGTATCTGTCCTTTGCTGGCCAATTAAGGCATCTTATTTCCTGGTTTGACTGAGCTTGCCAGGAAGCATAAAAATTCCTGGCAACATTTGTGAGAAAATATCTCAGTGCAATTCAGATGTGGTGGCATACATGCATATGAAGCTCCATTCCATTAACAAGCAACCTATTATTTTCCCACAAAAGTGTGTTTTGATATGTAACAATAGAAACTTTTCAAACTTTGCAAAAGGCAAATTTATTATGGCACAGAGACATTGAAACACCATGTGATTTGGAAGGTAATATTGTGAATTGAGGAGCCCAGCTACCTAGGTTCTTATTCTTTCTTGCCTATTTGTTTGCTTAATGAACCTGTATAATTTTTTAGCCTCTTTCTAGATTCTTCTTTATTGAACAGGGCTAGTAATACCATAGAGGATTGCCTACATTAAATTAATAAAATTTTAAAAGGCTCTCAGGTTCATTTCTGTCTATAATAATTGCTGTGCAGATTATTTTACTGGCCTCTTGTATAACAATTTGCTCCAAATGTAATGCTTTACAACAGTTCCCCTTAACATGTGTACCATGTCTCATATAAGGCAACCATCCAGAAGAAAATCTGGATTGAATTCTCATCTCAGGGAACAATTTGGGAAGGCTCTTCTTCCAAGCTCATGTGGCTGCTGAAGAACTCAGTTTTTGTGTGGCCTTTTGTTGGTCTTGCCTCATTTTGGCTCACAGGCTAAAGTCACTCTGAGTTATTTTCCATGTAAGCTTCCCCAAAGTGACGGTGGCTTTATACAAACTAGACAGGGCAAGAATTTCCCAGAACTATGGATAGTGCATTGGCATATAAGATAATTATTGTGGTAACAACTCATAAATATTTGATTTGTTGCTGTTAACAAATAACCAATTGTGTCCATATTCAGGTTGTGAGGATTTCATGATGGTGTGAACCCGAGAAGGCCAAGGTAGTTGAGAGTCATCTTAGATCGTGTCTGTCACTTAAGATTTTGTGCAACCAATAAATTAATAATTATCACAGAGTGATATACACAAAAGGAAAGACACAATAATTATATCAGGATGTAAAGATCACTAAAACTGAGGTTCTTCCTACTCATATAGAAACTGCAGGGCAGAGCCCAGCTTCCCTATCAGGTGGCCATGTCTAAATCATTAGAGAAGCTGAGGGCCTCATCTCCGAGGCTGACAGAGGGCTTTGAGCAACAGTCCATTTTGATTAGCAGTTGAGCACATTAACCACTGCACTGGGGACGTACTGATGCAAGGCTAAGTGTTTGACAGTTAAACAGAATGCCAATAGTTTAATAGGAGAAACATGTGGCATTCTACAACAATTAAAATAAACTACAAATGGTTCCATCTATATAAAGGGCTTCCAAAGCTGTAAATCTCTATGGGAACAGACAACCTCATCGTTCTCTCCAGGGGAGCTGGTGGATTGAAATCTAGACCACCACCTTTTCAAGGCTGATTGAACATTTTTTCTATACTGTTGCAGGCATGGCAACCCCGGGAGGCAGTTCTATTGTGTTCTGGAGGGTTTCTGTGAATGAGTATCAAGTCAAAGGCAACGCTTCGGGCTTCTGTTAGATTCAGACCACTTCTATCCCTTAAAAAGCCATTTGTATAGATCTCATCCTAACTAAGTCCAGTGACATAATATTGGCAGCTTGACACCATCCTGCTTAATGTTGTCTGGTGCCATCCGGTTGCTGTGACACGTAACTTGTCTCTATCCCTAGAACTCAACACTGTGGACTCTTACAGCACCCTCACACTTGTTATTCTTGAGTCCTTGCTGCAGTTTCTGTGACAATCCATCTCCTCAGAAGTCTTTCCCTTTTTTGCTGGCACACTGCTTTACTAAGTGTGATGTTCCAATCCAAGACCAGACTCTCCTGAAGATATGTCCAAAGTCCTTGAGGTGAGGTATTGCCTTCCTTAATTCTAAGGAACACTCTGGCTGTGCTTCTTACAAGGCAGATTTGTTTCTTATTCTGGTAGGTCATAATACTTAAAATAGTCTTCAAAAACATAATATTTTTCCTCTTAATTCCAATTTTCATATGCAAGTGAGTTGATTGGGAGCCCAGACAGCATAGTGGTTATAAACTGACCTGCAAACCAAAAGGTCTTCAGTTTGAAATCACTAGTTGCTCCATGAGAAAAAGATAAGATTTTCTACTCCTGTAAACCATTACAGCTTTGAAAATACATAGAGGGAAGTTCTCTGCCTATTAAGGTCCTCATGAATCATAATTGTCTTGCTGAGAATGAGTTTTTTTCTTTTGGCAAGCCTTTCTCTTCGACACTTTAAAGGGGACTCATGGAACAAATTTTTTGAGTGGAATACATCATTTTATTTCTTGATTACTGATTCCAAAGCATGGATAGTGGACTCAAACTACATGAAATACTTGATAACTTCCATCCTTTCCCCATTTATTATGCATCTGCTCTGAAGGTTGTTAATGTCTTCCTCCAATTCTGGCACTATGTTCCTCTTCATAATGTCCAATGCCTCCAATTATTTGCTCAGTATACAGGTGGAACAAATATGGTGAAATAACATAGGTACAATATTTTTAAATACTCAATATTCCTTTGTTCAGTTAGAATGATTCCTCCTGGCCCAAGTACAAGCTACATAAGAGCCCATTTAAGTGTTCTGGAATTCCATTTCACCTCAAGGTGATTCATAGTTTATATGATACACATAGTTGAATGCATTCAATAAAATTCTAGGAAGTATCTTTCTAGTGTTCTCTTTTTTTTTCAAGCAAAGACCCATCTGACACTAGCAACGTCTTCATATCATCTACTGAATTCAATTTAGGATTTCTGGCATCTCTCTGTCAATGTACTGCTACAATGATATTGTCTAATCATTTCCACATTCTGTTGGTTACCATTTCTTAAAAGAGTACAAATATGAATCTCTTTCAGTCTGTTGTCCAGGTAGCTGTCTTCCAGAATTGTTGACATAGCCTTCTTATGCTTCATCAGTGCGTCAAAACATTTCAGTTGGCATTCTATGACTCCTGGGTCATTGGTCTTCCTTAATTCCTTTAGTGTAGCAGTTCTCAAACTGTGGGTCATGATCCCTTTAGTGGTTGAATGTCCTTTCACAAGGGATGCCCAATTCATAACAGTAGCAACATTACAGTTATGAAGTAGCAACAAAAATACTGTTATGGTTGGGGGAGTCACTACAACATGAGGAACTGTATTAAAGGGTCACACTATTAAAAGGGCTGAGAACCACTGCTTTAGTGCATATTGGATTCTTCCTTTAGTTCTTGAACACACAATATTTTTGAATGATCTTTTGACCCATTTTAAGTCTACTTTTATTGAATATATATATATATATATATATTTCAATTCAATAGTTCAGTTATATCAAGAAGGGATAGGTTGTATAATCCTTAACATAATCACATTTAGAACATGCTCTTTTTTCTTATATTCCTTGTGATTAGCTCCCTATTTCTGCCAACCTTCCCTACCATTTATCCAGTTAATGTCTCTGTAGAGTCACACTTTCTGAATTTCATATACTGAAAAATATATCAGACAAAAATGTAAAATGGAAATAAGACACTAATTCAGCCAATCTTTGCCCTCAATGATATTTTAATTCCTCCTGGATTGTTCCATACTATGCTCATAGAATCTTTCAATGTTGCAACTATAGTCTTGATCTTTTAAAATTCTTTCAGCTCAGTATACACAAAGGCTTTTCTTTTAATTTTACAATACCAGGTCTTTGTACATTTCATTACAATAATTTACTTTATCCTTTGGAGTTAACTTTTGGCATTCTAATTCAACTCTTTCACTCCATAATTTCTCCCATTTTATTTTTTGTTCCTTGATAAAGATAAGTTTAAGAGTCTCAGACGTTTTCTTTTTATGTCTTTAAAACATCATTTTATTAGGGGCTCATACAACTCTTAGCAAGATCCATACATGTATCTATTGTGTGCAAAGCACATTTGTAACTTTGATACCACCATCATTCTCAAAACATTTTCTTTCAACTTAAGCCCTTGGTATTGACTCCTCCTTTTTCCACTCTATCTCTCTGATCCTCCCTCCCTCATAAACTCTTGATAAATTTATAAATTATTATTATTTTGTCCTATCGAACACTGTCCGATGTCTCCCTTCACTCAATTCCCTGTTGTTTCTGTTTTTTTAATGAAATTTTGCTTTCTTCATGTATGATATTATCTCCCCATACATCAGGTTTTCTGTCATTAGTCTTCAAATCATCAAATACATTATTGAAAGACAGGTGAAATAGCTTCCAGCATCTAAGCAACACAGAGGCATTGCAGTGAGATAAACTGACAGACAAGTGATGGTGACAGTATCCTTGTTGCTTTTAGGTGCCATTAAGTCAGTTCTGACTCATAACAACCCTTTCTACAACTCAACAAAACATGGCCTCATCCCCTGCTCTCCTCATAGCTGTTACATGAAAGCCCATTGTCGCAATCCCTGTGTCAAATCATACTTTCCAGATCATCTTTTTTGATACTGCTTACTCTATGGAGCTTGGTTTCTTTCCCCAGAGACTGTTCTTTCATAAGGATCTGTCCAAAGTATGTTAGATGAAATCTCTCCTTCTTAGCTTGTCAGAAACATTCAGGCAAAGTTTTACTTGCCTGGGATGTCCATAATATTGTTCCATAATTTATGTATTCTGATGGTTAGCTTTCTTTGGAATGGCTACAAAGATGGATATCTTCCTGTTACTAGGCTGTGAACTGTCTTCCAAATTTCTTGGATTGACTTCTAGTGCTTCAACAGTTTGCTGAATTATTTCAATTGGTATTTCACCAATTCTTGGAACCTTGTTTTTGGCTAATGCCTGTGGTGCAGATGTAATGATTTCTTTCAGTACCATTGTTTCATGAACCTGCTAGACATGATCCTTGGGCCATAGACTACACATCAGATTCACTGGTGCCTCTCTTATCCACTGCTTTTTCAAGTCAACTTTTAAACATTTATCATAAAAAACTGTTCAGAGTTTGTAGCTCTCTCCACTTCATTTACTGAAGAATTTTGGCAGTACTAACTTTCAGATATCTTAATGAAATTTAAAGCAACATTCTAGACAAATATTATGCATCATTCTCGTAGTAAGCATTATTTGCTAAACCCTTTGCCTTGATAATCATTTTATTGTAAATAAGGTAAACTTGAAATGTGATCCAATATGCATATTAAAGGTATGGAATTTATTATCTCCCATTTCTATAATATAAATCTGTGGATCTGCTGGTTATCTTTTGAACCATGGGCTTCAATCTGAATAATATTGGAAGATTTTTCAATATGATGTTTCTCAAGAACACATTTTTTCAGGGTACTATATTGTGGAAGGGGCATGAATTCTTTGGGTTCTATGATTTTATTTTTGATGGATATTGTTATAGGTAGATTATCATGTCAACCTGACTAATGAACACATGTGGGATTAATTGCAGGGCAGAGAGAGAAATGACTCAGTGAGTCTTGCATTTCTTGTCTCTTGCTCTTTGATGAACAGACCAGTGTGCAGCTGGCTTAGCTGGTCCTCTGCTTCAACTTGCAAGCTATGCTACCTGTGGGACACCTAACCCATGTATTGTGTTGCTATGGTTTGAGGTTCCTTCAAGTCCTGCTTTCCCATAATACTGGAGTATACATCACTTGAGCTGAGGACTATCAGATCCTATCAACTCCCTGACTGTTAGTGAACTGCCTACCTGTTTACTGTCTGTGGTCAGAATACCTGATTTACTCTACAGAGGATTGCTGTCTGCTTCTTGACTTGCAACCAGGGGCCCTCAAGACCTGAAGGACTGCCACTGTATTAGCTATCTCAGGGAAGTGAGCTGCACTAAGCCATTTGTACTGCTTTATAGACTAATTAGCTATTTATTTCACATGTTGTATAACATGTCTATTTATATAAATCTCTATAAAAGCATATGTCCTCATTTTGTTGCTCCTGAGAACTTGTCTGACATAGATATACATTCTTTCCCTGAGAAAAAATTTACACAATAGATTTTTATGTCATCTCACCCACATCTCATGTTTAAATATAAAATATTAGCAAATTACTATATGCTAATTATATGATATAAGTATGAAATAAAATCCTCATTTAAGTTATTATTTTTTGGGAGGCATCACTGCCCTCTGGTGGTGGGAATTGGAGGCCCAGCCTTTGCTCCTGTGGAGCCGCTGCTGGAAGTGAACCTCCATCCCATTGGGCCACAGTCCTGAGCACAACCACTACGCCACCGGGGCTGAGACTTGTTATTATTTTTATACAAGTTCAATATCAACCATATCAGTAGCAGCAGAATTGATAACATCACTTTATTTGTATTATATGTTTCAAAAACACTGTAAACCACTAGTTCACATAATACTTAAGATATTATACTAGAGCATTGAATTAATTAGGATAGGATAACTATCCTCCAACATCATTTTTCTTAAGTGTAGGGTCTTCTAAAATGGATAGATTGAGCATCATTTCTGTGTGAAGTAGTAGATTTCTATTATTGGCCTTAAATTGTGAGTGAACAAGAAATGATTTTCCATGCATTTGTATCCTTTTTGCAGTTTTCCAGTGGGATACTTTTCCATAGATAGGAGCATATAAAGTGTCCTAGAAAATAAAATAAAATAATAAATGGTGGCCTTCACCATTTATTGCCATGCCTGTGTTCTTATTCCATATGGAAGTTTAATGAGTCCATCTGGATATGAATTCAAAACAGGCCTCTAAATTTTCACAACAAATTGAACAGTCTTACTCCCCTACATCTGGCATTTAAAATATAAGTATCAGTCCTAATTAAATAACACAGATTACTATTATAGACAAGACTTGCCAAAAGTTTGACCAAGAACTGGCTGTAGTCCAATACGTTATCAAAGTTCATTTGAGGCTTTTGGTATCAGAGAGTTATATGTACAGCTAATATTAGGTAGTGTTTTACAAATGTGATTTAACCAGCACTAATGAGGTAACTTGTTAAAAACAATGAATTCTTGCACCGTTGATGAGTCCTATTAAGTCAGAACAATAAGGAAAGAGACAAACGATGCATAATGAGCCTTTAAAAAATACTCCCTAAAATAGTCATGCATTTTTGTTCAAGTCATACAATTTAAATTTTTTACCTTCAAGTGACAAGTGCATGAGTGGTTCAAAATATGTCTAAATATATGTGTGTGTACAATATAAATGTTTTTATACAAAAACCCATGTTGTACACATAAATACAACTATGTGTGTATGAAAACGGAGAAAATATTAACACATTTGTTTATATCACCATGGAAAAGACTTTCCAGTATCAGCAGAATTATAATAGGCTAAATTTCTGTACTCAATTGGAGATGAGTAGAAAAATTCAAAATATTTAGAGAATTAACCATACTTTTTAAGCCGTGCTGATGCATTATTCCACCCCAAATGTCTTGGTTAATCCCCAAACACTTTCAGAGGTAAAGTATATAACAGCAAATTCAAAAAACTTGAGCGTCACTAGGTTGTTAAGACAATTTGTCCTTTATATTGATCATTTATATCTGACCTAACATGCCAATTTTAGACTTCACTTTTAGCCTGTTAAAATCAATCTGAATTGCAGATGGGCATCGGACCTCCACTCAAGTACTTCCTCAGTGCAAGAAGAACATTTTGTTCTATGAAATTGGCATTCCATGATGCTCACTTTCCCAACATGGTCACTGAAGACAAATGTTTGCATAAGCAAAGGTGGTGAAGAAAGCTGATGATGCTAAGCTATCCAACGATATAGTGTCTGGGGTCTTGAAGACATGAAAGTAAACAAGCAGCAATCTAGCTCAGAAGCAACAGAGTCCATATGGAAGAAGCACAACAGCTTGTGGGACCATGAGGTGTCAAAGGGATCAATTATCAGGCTTCAAGACAAAAAATCATAACATTGCGAGCTCACTTTCCTGATAAGATTGCTGATGACAAATGTGTGCATAAGCAAATGTGGTGAAGAAAGCTGATGGTGCCCGGCTATCAAAAGATATAGCATCTGGGGTCTTAAAAGCTTGAAGGTAACAAGCAGCCATCCAGCTCAGAAGCAACAAAGGCCACATGGAAGAAGCACACCAGCCTGTTTGACCATGAGGTGTTGAAGGGATCCAGTGTCAGGCATCAAAGAACTAAAATTATATTGTTATAAATGTGGGGGAGTACAGATTGGGGACCCAAAGCTCATGCGTAGGTGAAGCGACATCCTCTTACAGAGGGGTTGCAAGGAGGAGATGAGCCAGTTAAGTTACAGTGTAAAAGCAATGAAATAAGCAACTTTCCTCTAGTTCTCAAATGCTGCCTCCCACCAACTGTCATAATCCCTTGTACCACACAAATCCAGCTAGACCAGGGGGTATACAGTGAAGTCAGAAACATGGGGCATTTAGCATAGATGATCCCTCGAGACTAGTAGTAGCAGTGGTGATACCAGAAGGGTGGAGGGATGTTGGAATACAAAGAGGGAACCAATTCCAGTGATCTACATATAACCTCCTCTCTGGGGCATGGACAGGAGGCAAGTGAGTGAGGGGACGCATTGGACAGTGTATGATATGAAAAACTAATTTGTAAATTATAGGGTATGGGGAGGGTGGGGGAAGGGAAATATGGGGAGCTGGTACTGGGGACCTAAGTGGAGGGAGGATGTTTTGAGGGTGACTATGGCAACAAATGTGCAAATGTGACCTGCATACAATTGATGTATGTATGGATCGTGAGGGGAGGTGTATGAATCCCCAATAAAATGATTCATTAAAAAGAAACAAAAGGAGAGGGAAAGAGGAGCTTATACCAAGGACTCAATTGGAAAATATTTGGAAATGAATATGGCAACATATATACAAATATATTTGATACAAATGCTGTATTGAATGTTATAAGAGCTGTAAGAGCCTCCAATAAAATCATTGAAAAAAAATCAAGCTGTATTTATACACAGCATGGAGTTGTAATATTCAGAAAACAGAATATTACCATAGATCAGATTTTGATAGCTATTGTCTTTTAGAAAGACAACAAAGCAAACTTTTCATGTAATTCAGGCAATAGAATAAATAATAAGTATCTAGATTTATTACTGGATACTTTAAGTAGAATAAACATTTATAAAAGTGTTACAAATTAGTATGTAATAAGAGTGTCCACCAGAAGATTCACACACTTGAGAAAATTTGATGACAAATGAGTATTGTACGAACAATAGCTGTTAGCACTCTCAAAAGTCCCCTAAAGGCATATACTTTTACTCAAGTATCTAAAGATTATCCCATTGAAATATAATCAATTGACTTGTTTGTTTTCATTTGGAATCAGCATAGAAATATTTCCCCCAAATAATTCAATTTGGTCAGATTCAAAGAATCCCTTCCCATTTTTGTTAACTTTTCCATTTTAGTTTCTTTTGCTGACCGTGAATTTAAGTATTTTGACCCGTGATACAATGTCAGGTTCTTCTACCTTATCACCATGGTCACCCGAAGTATTTGTGACATGTCTGAGTGTCCTGCCAGGTCGTGCCGCATTAACTGAAAATGGAGGAAATACTATGCAATAGAATCAATGGCCTGCATTGCCCTGACCTCGCAAAAGCCAAACTCACCGCCATCAACTGGATAACAGCCCAAGTTCATATTCATCTTCCAATTGGAACTATAGTCTTATGTTTTGGAAATTAGTGGAAAGTACTGTTACAGATGAAATTTTTCTAGAAGACATGAGAATTCAGTAGTTCACCTTATTTTGCCATAAAAATCAAATTCCACATGATTGGAATGTTCTCTTTAATTTAAAACCAAGAAGAAAAGACATGATGCGTACAGGGTTAGCCTTAAGAAACTACATTGAGATTGGTTAACAACCTATCCATATAAACTACTTAGAAGTAATTTCCATGTCTGCAAGTAATAGAAGTATGAAGTTGTGTGCTATGCATACACTGCTAATAGAGATGGATATGCTATTTGGATACATTCCCTCAGAACATTGATGTATTTTTACTGCAAGCCAGCCTTCTTTGCCTTGAATTCCACAGAAATAGAAGATAATTAACATGGATATCCACAGAGAACTTGTTTGCTCCCCATGTGTTCCCTAAATATCATGCTTTCCTGGAGACAGTAATGTTATTATCTTTCAAACCATGTGTGTTTCTGGGAAGATAGAATGACAATTACTTTGGCTATATGTTTCCTCTAGAAAACAGCCTTAGTGGACATGAGATTTCACTTCTTCATTTAATATAATAAGAACATGGTATGCATGTAGGTAAAACTCACCTTCGACTAGATGAAGCAGGACTGTGTGAATAGAGCTGAGTTGTTCTGGACAAACATACCGCATTATCCTTCAGAATAACTAGTATTTGCTCCACAGTCTTGTTCCTCAGACAAAGGTTCAACTTGTTCTAACTTTTATACGATTTTGCTTTGAAACTTGTTATTCTCAAAAACTGCTACCTGGCAGTCCTGTAGAAAACAACCCCATCAGCCTAACTGTACATCATATATCAGCTTGCTACTACTTTGCTTTCACCTCAATCTATTTAAGTTTACATCATTTACCAGGACAGACACAAAAGGACAAATTGGGACAAAGGGACTGTCATGGCAGAAACCATCCAAAATTAATCCTATTGTCAATTTTAATTTGCATGATACAGGAAGACGAGTAATTCCTCAAAGCTAATAATGTTCTAAATGATAGAATATTAGAATATCTTATCTTGCATGGTAAAATAATTTGCAAATGTGGAGATTATTCTGGATTATTTGGTAGGAAATACATAATCAAGAGTGATGTTCCTATATTTGGGTTAATTGTTGCAGTAACAATAAGAAGCAAATGCAGATGGCTTGGACAGTGGGTGGCCCTGAAGAAGTAAATTCTGAATGCCAGTATGACACTATCAGGTAATGGCTGATTCTAAGAACAGTTTATTTTACTTCAGCACTATATTTACCGGCATGTCTATTCTCTCCATCTTCTTTAAAGTGTCATAGAAACCAGAAGATAGGCACAATTTAATAATTTACTCTATTGTTTATAGTATCCGATTTACAAAATATTATCTACAGTAGACTTCTGTCAGATTTATCTCTGGGTGTTAAATGGAGTCGTTATCAACTTTATTTTTAATTAAAGCAACCTCATGAAACAGAGGAGCAGCATGGAACCACCCTATGGCATTTTCTATGTTGCAATCTTTAAAGGAGAATATGTTTTCATTCACATAACCCCTATGTGAGTTTTAGCTGCTAACCTCTCATTTAATAATCACAATCACACCACTGCATCTCTCTTTTCCTCTCTCTTAATAATCTATCTTTTTCTGGGAAAATGCATATTATGAAAAGAAATGCATAGTTTTTTTTTTAATTACATCAATGTAAGCTCATACTAACTGTCAGATGAACAAACAAACATATCCTGGAAGAAGTGCAACACAGATCCCCTTAGAAGCAAAGATTGCAAGACTTCATTTCACACAAAGAGACAACCTCAGAGTTTCCTGTAGATAGTAATATTGTAACCTTTCAAAAGATCTGGCCTTCTGGGTAGATAAAATTGATACTTTACCATACAAGGCAGCATTCTCAAACATTTTGGAAAATATTATCAGGAAGGATCAGTCCATGGAAAGGGACATTTTACTTGCTAAACTAAAGGGAACAATCTTTGGAAAAAGAGGAAGACCCTTGAAGAGATGCATTGACACAGTGGATGAAATAATAGGTTCAGATATAACAATTGTGAGAATGGTACAGCATCAGGCAGTGTTTCATTCTGTTGTCGATAGAGTCGTTATGCGTAGGAACTCACCTGATGGTACCTAAATACAATAGCAATGACGTGTTATTGCTTGCTTGAACAAGATCTAGTTTGAGACACTAAGAAGGTTATGGCATCAACTTCAAAAAAAATTGATTCTGTTACAATCGAAACCAAGAACAAACATCAAGTTTACAGTGATCTTGTGCTGGAAGAATGTTGGTAATCATTGATGCTTCACACAAAAACTGAGAACAACTCCCGCCCCCCCCCAAAAAAAATCAGTAATTTGCAGATTTTAAGAAGGGATAACATATTTTCACATATTTTAAGAAGGGATTCAAAGAGGTTGAAGATGAAGGGTGTGGTCACAGATTATTCCCATCAATCTGAAAGGAAAGGAAAAATTAATCTTGTCCAGACACCAACTAAAGAAGATCAATAACTAACAGTAGGACAATAGCCCAAACCATACACACAACAATTGGATCACATTATATATTTCTGACCAAAGAAGTGAATGTTGAGAAAAAGGTTACATTGGGTAGTTACAAAAAGCCTTGTGACCTGATCAAAGGAAGACAACAGCAGAGTTCAAGATAGAAAATTTGAACAAGTGAGATGAAGTACATGAAGCATGTAAATATTGAAACAGGAAATAAATTTAACTTTTTCAAGTAAGATCCTGAAAATAGTACAATTAAATAAATGGTTACAAAGAAAGTGAAAAGGGTTCAGTCAAAGCAAAAAAGTAAATCCAGCCTAGGGTAAAGACCATGGTTACAATCGTTTGCGATGTTCAAGTCATTTTACTTGTTGACATTTTCTAAAGCCTAAGATCTGCTGATTATGAGAATGTTCGACAATGTTCACTGGAAAACACTTGGGAAGCCTTCACCTTGTCTACTACATGTGATTAAGAACATGTTTTCTATATCATTTGATCCTCATTAGTAAGTCTTCTAAGTCCTCTTTCAAGCAAGGTGTGTCATGTACACAAGATTTTAGTAAGTTCCCCACAGACACTAATCTATCTTCTTTTTTATATAGTCCAGATGTTCAGATTATTTGCTAAGCATGCAGATTGAATATGTGTAGTGGAAGGATTCAACCATGAACATACATCTGATATTTAAAGGTGAACTATCCCCTTGTTCTGTAGAAACAGCCACATCTCGCTCTATGGGGAACTGCCCATGCATGTAATTATGTGCTCCTGACTTTCCAGTTTTCACCCTGTTGCTCATGATGAGGCATGATTCACATAGCTAAATTACTTTAACTAGTCAATAGAACACAGATAAATGTCTTGTGTACTCCACTTTCATATCCATCCATTAGCACACCAGGTCCATGTTCTCTTCTGAGTACTCCTGGATTTTTCTGGCAGTTTCATTTGGATGTATAGTTGCGATGTGTTTTTTAATCATCTTCTGCAAAAAGACCCTACTTGTATATAATATTATGGTGTGCTAGTTATATAATCTGGTGTAACTTGAGACTACTAAGAGTGAAGGGGTGGAGTTTTGCCTGTCAGTTAGGTCATAGCTTGATGACCTCATTTGGAGAAGTTATCGAGCTAAATCACTCACTGGAGACCAGACACATACTCTGCTCTGTCTTCCTTCT
This sequence comes from Nesogale talazaci, assembly GCA_004026705.1. Classification (NCBI taxonomy): domain Eukaryota; kingdom Metazoa; phylum Chordata; class Mammalia; order Afrosoricida; family Tenrecidae; genus Nesogale; species Nesogale talazaci. The sequence continues at coordinate 16,394 of PVJH01017702.1, read as the reverse complement.
GACAAGACACATGAAGCTACACCGATGGAGCTAGAGGAACTATATGGAGACCTCTGCCAGCACTGAAATGCTCTCCCTGCCATTGCATCCCCAAATCATTTCACTTATGGCCTGTGCTCTTCCTGTATTTGAAATCATTATACGTACTGTGTGAGTGTGTAAAGGAATTTTTAGGTTTATATTGAACATGAGGGCTAACTTTGGACTTGTGAACTTGATCTGAACCGGGCTGGGATATTTTCTACTACATGTTTTCTTTATATACTCTGTATATAAAGTTCCTTTTTATACAGATGAGTGCCTATGAATTTGTTTCTCTAGTCAAACCAGCTGAGCACATAAGGTTATTCAATAATTCATGCATTACATTGCATGGGTTTCTTTGGACTAGGCTCAAATATGAATCTGTTCTAGATGATCAACTCGGTAGATCTATTCCAAATTTCTTACCATAGATGATTGTGCATCTCCAGGCCTGCATCAGTTTTTTGAAGCATGACACTTGGTATTCCAGTAGTTTTTTAGCCTTGCTTTTTTTACTAATATTGTTAATGCAACTTGGATCGCTGCCTTCAATTTTTGACCAAAGTTTATCACCTGAAACAGTTTAAAGTGGACCAATTATTTTTGATGAAGTGACTTTGTGCAATCCTTCAATTTTCTTTTAATAATTTATTGGCCTCAACATATTGCTCATAAAGTCAAAATCAAAACCAAACTCTGCACTTGAGTCCGTTCTGACTCAGACTGACCTTGCAGGACAGGAATAGCTGCCTCCGTGAGCTGCTAAGACTGTACATTTTTATTGGAGTAGAAATCCCCAGCTTCTCTGCAGGAGTGGCTGGTGGTTTAGAATGACTGTTATTGTGGTGAGCGATCCAATGCATGCAAACGATGAAGCCGTGGCTCCAGTGTACCACCTATAGAATCCTTCAGTGTTTCATCTAAGACTTGAATTTTGTTTTCTGTTTCATTCGTGTTGAGTGACACTTAATGGGTTCTGTGTTTCTGGTTTTCTTACTCCAGGCACATTTATTTACAATACTTTACTTTCTCTTCTAGAGCTACCCTTAGAAATGAAGTATGCAATTTTTTTTTTACTTTATTCCTGCCCCTTAGTTTTAGCTATTGTAATTTCTAGAACAAGTTTTAGGTTTTGCTGACTTTCATTTTCGTCTTTTCCTTTTTTCACTGTCTTTTAAAATTATCTTTTGAATATTTTTATATTCAAAATATATTATCATCCCATAAGTAATCTGGTAATTGATCAGTAGTGCTCATTGTGGCAAATCTATCCATGACATAAGCTCTAAACTCAGGTGAAATATACTCGAGATCATTTTTTGCTCAGGTGGACATATGTTCATTTTTACAGCTTCAACCTCTGTATCTCAAAGGACATCATTTCCAATAGTTGATATTTCCTCTCAGCTCCTAACTTTCATATCTATCACCATTGATCAACAGTGCACCTTAATTATATGTTTGATCAATCTCACACTGCAAACCTTGGAAAATATTTTGTATTCTTAGGGAGTCATGGGATACATAAGACAGTGTAAGACATGACAAAATAATATTTTATAAATTTTCAAGGGTTCATGAGGGAGGGGGGGAAGCAGGGAAGGGAAAAATGAGGAGTTGATATCAAGGACTCAAGAAGAAAGCAAATAGCCAGAGGGCAGTGATGCCAAAAATAAAAGAAGAAGAAAGCAAATATTTTGAGAATGATGAAAGAAACAAATGTATAAATATGCTTGCTACAATGGCTAAATGTATGGTTTATGATGATTTGTATGAGCCCCCAATAAAATGATTCTTAACATGTTTTATTTTCTTATATTTTGAGTAAGCATAGGACATCTAACTATAAGTCTGTAGCTTAAATCCACTAGTTTTTTTGAAGGAGGGCGATGAGACTGTCTGATCATACAAAGATTTACACACTTAGAGCCCTATACTGTTGTGCGTGAACATGATGACAGTGTTTTGTTCCTTTTTTTCTAATTTGGTTCTCATGAGTTGCTATGATGTCAATTTTAATAAGGATATTAATTGACTTTCCTTATAGGCTTAAAGATACTGTGCTACCACTGACAGCATTGATCATTGGAACAGATCTTGAAACAGTCTTTGAAATGATGAATGTAGGTGGCGATATGCAATTGTTTAAATATGGCTTTTTTTTTAAATGTGGATTTTTAAAAAATTCAATGCCTCTGTAGTTTCCACCAAATAGCTGGGTGGAACCTGCAAATATAGTGTGTGAATCACTAAAAAAAGAAATTAGTCTAGGTTGTCGTTGCCCTGTGAATAACAGAACCACCTCAGAAGTAGGACGGGAGAATTCCAAGGCCCTTAAGAAGGACAAGCCTCCAGCAGAGCACGCTCAAGATCCCTTCTTGCCTAACGCGGCAAAAGCAGTGGACCAGACACCTAGATAAAGGGACCATTACCCCAAGCAAAAGAGCAGCACAAGACTAGGAGACTGCAGCAGATGCACTTGTTGGCCCACAGAGGTTGTGTCCGAGGGAGCGTGTGCCTTAGAAGATGCTAAACATGGAGAGTGGCTTGGCTGCTGACTGAGGACGGTGTTGCTCTAGTGCAGCACTGTGTCCTTAATGTTTTCTCACCCTGGCTTGGGTAAATATGCTAACTTCCCTGCTGTTTGGGTTGTTAGGTGTCATTGAGTCAGTTCTGACATCTGGTAGCCTTATGCATACCAGTGCCTGATCCTGTGCCATCATCTCAAATGTTCTCACTTTTGAGCTCATTTTTGCCACCACTGTGCCAAGCCACCACATCAGGGATCTTCCCCTTTCACTGTCCCAAGCACTATCTATTTTCCTGGGATTGGTACCTTCTGACACTATATCCAACCCATGTGAAAGAAAGTGTCACGATTCCTGACTCTAAGGAGCAAGGATGTATTTCTTCCAAGACAAATCTGTATTCCTTTGGTACTTTCTGACCACAGTTCAAATGCATTGATTCTACTTTGATCATTGGAACTCAATGGTCAACTTTCAAAGGCATATAAAATGATTGAAAATATCATGTCAACTCAGGCACACTTTTCTCCTCAAGTGCCATCCTTGCTTTTCAAAACTTTAAAGCAGTCTCCACCAGATTTTCTGAAAACAGTTCACTATTTTATCTCTGACTATTGTTTTGATGATGTTGATTGTGGACACAAGAAAGATGAATTCCTTGACAATGTCCATTGTTTTTCAATTTAGCATGATTTTACCTACTGTTGAGGCTTTTTAATTTTTTGTATTGAGTTGTAATCCATACTGAATCTTTATCTGCATCAGCAAGTGCTTCAAGTCTTCCTTACTTTCAGCTATGAAGTTGTGTCACCTGCTTATCACAAGTCATTATTATGCCTTCCTTCAATCCTGATACTTTCTTTTTCTTTATATAATCAAGCTTCCCTATTTAGCACAGCGTACTCAATGAATAAGTTTAGTGAGAATGTACAATCCTGAAGCACAGTTTTTCTGATTTTAAGACATGCAAGTTTTCCTTATTTTGTTCTTTAATAAACCCCATAATTATGAGTGCCACTGATGAGTTCTGTGTGGCCAGTGCAATGAAATTATGGAAGCCAACAGAGAGCTAGAATGCGGTGTTAGTAGCTAGAATGTAGTTAGTGTTAGAGCAGGATAAAGAAAAGTAGAGAGTGGAGACTGGTCTGCCCTCGATTTGGGGGCAAGAGGTTTGAACTGGTTTGGAGATACATTCATTTTTCTCCCTTCTGAAGTCATTTTCCAATGTAGCACCATGTTTCTTCAACTTGCCACATCTGGCATGGCAAAGCATTTGGTTTTCTGATCCCCCAGGACCAATACCAGTCTCGTTCACCTTTTGGAGACAAGGACACCCATCTTTATGTATTCCACTTAAGTAAAGGAAAATTCCAATTGTCTAAGGTGATGTTTTTATATTAATTGTCAGATTATTCATGGTAGTTGTAACTGTTTCATCTTATGTTATACCACATTAGCAAATAATGACCTTGGGAGTTTTAAAACATCTATATCACAAATGTCCATCCTAATTTATGGAAGCATCTTTTCTTTATTCATATTTGGAGTGCCTTCCAACCAAGCTCTCATCTAGAATTATACCAGACAACATTCTGGATATACTTATTAGATTTTCATTAGCAAGTTATACACATGGACCCCCTTCTTCCTTTTTATAATTTGTCTAAGTTAAGATAGACTACTGACACTAGTTCAGAGTTTTTCATGCTTGCTTTTGATATACTTTTGGTATTTTGGTATAGTTAGCAGAATCACACCATCATACAAGTCACCAGAGTAAAACAAACTAACAAGTGAAAGGTGAATTGAAATGATTGTTATATCACCAAAGCATTTATTTTTCTCTCTGTCAGGGAGTAAATCTACACAAATAGAAACCTCTAGTTTAATATTTTGTGTATCCTTCATAGTTACAAAAAATTAAATAAACATGCTTACAAATGTTTCTATATCTTTTCAGTGCACTGAAATTACATACAATTATGCAATTTCATTGTATTTCACAATATAAGTGTTCATAAACTAAACAGAAAGATAGAAAATAACCAAGTTAAAAAATTAAATAGAAGGCATATTATTAATTAATGAAAATATGTTTATAATTATGAGCATGCAAGAATGATAGCAACATAAGTTGATCGGGGCTGAAACTTGGGTGCTAGAATTATGGTGCCAGCAAAGAATATTGCAAGTACTGTGAATGGTAAGAACAAACAAATCTGTCTTAGAAGAAGTATAACCTAAATTTTCCTTAGAAGCAAGCAAAGCAATACTTTATCTCTTGCACTTCCGACAGGCTATTAGGAGAGAAGAGGCCATGCAAAAGGACATTTTGCTTTGTAAAGGACCAGCAAAAAGAGGAAGACCCTTGGCAAGATAGATTGACAGTGGCTGCAACAATAAACTCACACATAAGAACAATGATAAACATTTTGAAAGACCCAGCCATGAAAGGGTTGCTAGGAGTTCGAAACAACCTGACAGAATCCAACAAGTCAGTATTGAATACATGACATAAATCTCACTTGGTCATGTTGTGTAAATGATTTTATAAATTGCTAGGTTCAATTTGCTACTTTTATGTCAAAGACTTTGTCTAATTATATGAGAACTGTTGATTTGTTATTTCCTTTTTATGCACAGATTTGTCCAGCTTGTTGTCATGGTACTAATAGCTTCACATTACTTTATGTTGGTAATTCACAATTAATCTCTCTAAAGCTATTGTATAATGGGTTGTTTGCCAGTTTTAGCTATTGCAAAAGCTGTTGCTGTGTCTTTTGGTGAATATATGAAAGCGTTTATTTTAGGAATATTTCCAAGACTGGAGTTAGTGGGTCATAAGTAATTCATATGCTTAGTTTTAATAAATATTGCCAAACTGTGGCTGTGGCAACTATCAATACTTTTTTAAAAGTTGTAGTTTTACATATATTTCCCAATATCTGATATTTGACTTTTATGTATGTCTTTTCATGTCAGTTATTCTGATAAGTTTTTACTGATGTTATATGATGATTTTAATGTGCACTTCCAAATTGGAGGAGAGGCAAGAAAATGACCTGATAGGCAGCTCATGCTGGGAGCTCAGTGAGTAAGGATATTTATGAGCCAAGTAGGGGTACTGAGGCTATGTCAATCCTTCATTCAGCCAGGGCATTTCTCTGAACCAGAAATTGACTTCAACACCATTGCCTGCACACCCTGTGAACTCCTGAGTTGCCATGCCCTCTAGTTGTCTCTTTTGCAGTGTTCCTGGCACCCACCCCACCTTGATTGGTGCCAAAAGGCAGCCAGAATTATAGTAGAGGCTACCATCCTGCCACGCCACTCTATGCAGACCTGCCAATGAGTTCCCTCCAGAGGTGCCTGCCCCACTTTGGTGCTCCTCACAGAGCCACCAGCCAGCCTCCGTATCCCCCATAGGTTTGTACAAGCCTGGGCACTCCTCACAGACCAACCAGCCAGTCCTCTCCCAGCCTTCACGCCTAGAGGTTCCCAATCTGCCCTATACTACAGACCTATCAGGCATCCACATAACTGGTGGAAGCTTGTGCAGCTGTGGATTAGGAGCTCAATCCTGCAGGACTCTCAAACTGCATTCTCCCTTCTACCTTCTCACTCTGGAATTCTCCCTGCCCTCTGTGCTATAAGCAATGGAACTGCTTGCTAACCATCTTCCCACACACTTTCTTTAAGAAAGTGCCCCTAGCCAGAACCAGACCACTCAACTCCCACCCTTTCTCCATCCCACAAACTACCTCCCCCCACACCAGGCTAACACTATCCTTCAGACTGCAACCTGCATAGCTACAAACCTCCCCTACAGAGGCCTGAGGGTGGCAGGAGCACAAATCATAGGCCAACGTGAGAGGAAAACCCCTGCCGGAAAAAGGTGAAACACAACCCTTCAAGGCAGTTGACCAAAGGCAACCCACAAAAACACCAACACTAACCTCCCAAAGCGTGGGTCCAGGGCTTTGTGACTCCCAGGAAATTGGTGCCTAATTCAAATAAATGAACAAAAAATCACCAAGGTGCTTCCACAGAAAAAGAGAAACAAAATTCAATATCAGAGAGGACCTGGAAATAATGCAATCATAGGAAAAGCAAACATTGACCTCCCACAGAAAGCACTCTTCAGAATGCTACTCAGAATCATGCAGAACATGAGGTCAACATTACTGAAAAATGATGACATTATAGAGGAGATTAAGACCACACACCAAAGGGAAATATAAGGGCTAAGGGGCAAGATTAAAAAAAAAACAGCAAACAACTAACTAATAGAAAACTCATGGACTTTACCCAGCATATACGGGAGGAAGAGAACGGATGAGTGACCTGAAGCCATCCAAAGCAGAAATTAATAAACATGAGACAACATTGAGTAAGCCTATCAGAGAAACTGAAGAAAATCTCAAAGCTGTGTTTGATATTATGAGAAGGAGCAACATCAGACAAATTGGCTTAGCAGAGGATAACACATCAAAGAAATCAGTGTCAGAAATGGTGGTGGAATTCTTGAAGGAAAACTTCCCTAGCTTAATGAATGAAAGCAAGTTAACACTCCAGCAGGTCAAAGAACATCAGGTAGACTGAATTCCAAGAGGAAGTCACCAATACATATAGTTGTTAAACTATGCAACTTTGAGGAAAAGGAGAAAACCATGAGAGCAGGTAAGAAAAAAATCATATATAAAGGCAAACGGATAAGAATATGTGTAGACCTATCAGTGGACACTATGAAAAAAGGAAGAGAGTAGAGGAACATATTCTGAAAACTGAAGGAAAATAATGGAAATCCAAGAATATTCTATGCTGCCAAAGTATTTGTCAAGGTTGTTGGAAAAGTGACAGACTTCCTGAACAAGGAAAGACTCAAAGAATATGCTAAAAGAAACCCAACATTAAAAAAGTTCCGTGCTGCCCCAGTATGGCAAAAGGACAACTCTCACCAAGCACAAATAAGAGACCACCGCACAGAACAATTCCACCCAGAGACCATTAAAGGGAAAACAGCTCCAAGATAACATTGGCTCAATGATGGAAAGAAGTCAAGGATCAAACACCGCTCTCACACACACACACACACACACACACACACACACACCACAGAAAAGAAACAAATGTAGGAGAACACCTGAAACAAGAGGTATAAAATGATATCACAGAGTCCACAGATAGATGCAGTAATCCTGAATATCAAAGGCATGAACTCAGGCCTTAAGAGACAGAGGCTCACAGACAGGTACAAATCCACAATTTGCTGTCTATTGGAAACACATCTCAAGATTGAAGACCAAAAATAGAATGAGAATCAAAGGCTGGAGAAAAACATACCAACCAAATGACAATTCAAAAAAAAAAAAAAAAAGCGGGAGTTGCAATCCTGACCTGGATAAAATTGATCTCAAAGTGCAAACTATAAAAATGGATAAGTAAAGACACTATATAATGTTCAAGGTAATCTTAGACTAAGAACCACTAATCATTCTAAACTTATACTCACTGAATAAGAAATCTGTGGAATATGTCAATGTACTGCTCCAAAAGATGAAAAAGGAAATCACAGCCTCAACAATTATGGTAGGTGACTTCGATACTCCTCTCTGAGAAATATAGATCACTATGAAAGAATCTCAACAAGGAGACTTCAGGTGTACTGCAATTAGACCTTTTGACCTGATAAATATTTGCAAAGCTTTGCATCCAAATAAAAAACTCCACATGCTATTCAAGCCCATGACACATATTTGAAGATAGACCACATGCTGGAGCACAAGTTGAATGTGAATAAATTTAAGCACATTGATATCTTACAGACATCTCTCTCTCTCTCTCTCTCTCTCTCTCTCTCTCTCTCTGAACACTGTGCAATAAGGCTGGTAACAGCAAATGGAAGATGAAGAAAATAAGAACAAATAATTGGAGAATAAAGAGAGTTGAAATTAGGAAATTTCTAGAAACCAATGAAAATGAGAACACAAGTTACGAACAACTTATGTGAAACAGCAAAGGCAGTTATCAGAAGAGCTTTCATTGCAATACATGCACAGATATAGAAATAAGAGAGACTTTTGATTGATATGCTAGCACAAAACTAGCAGCAACAGAACTATCCTCCTCATAGCAAAAGAAAAGACATGATAAAGATCAGGGCTGAGTTTCAAGGCAGGGAAAATAAGAAAAATATGGGAAAATGAATGCTTTTAAAAGTCGGTTTTTTGAAAAGATAAACACAATGGATAGACCTCTGGCAAACCTCACCAAAGAAAGGAAGGGAAATATTTAAATTGCAAGGATGAAAGAGGGGACATTACAACAAACCTTATTGAAACCTAAAGGTCGATTACACAGTACTATGAAGGACTGTATTCCAATGAATTCAGCAACTTTGAAGAAGTGGACCATTTCATGGAAAAGCAATCCCTCCCTATATTATCCTAGATAATGGATGTCTCAAGAATCTCAACAGAGCCATTGCAATAGAAAGAGACAAGGTTATCAAGAGATTGCCAACCAAAAATTATCCTGAACTAGATGGATTCACAGGAGAATTCTACCAATCATTCAGGGGTGAACTGACACCAATCCTTTAGAAACTTTTCCAAAACATAGAAAAAGATGGCAAAATCCTGAACTCTATGAATCTAGAATAGCTCTGATAATGAAATTGAGCAAGGATCCCACAATTATCAAGAATTACAGAATATCCCTAATGAATATCTATGTAATAATTCTTAAAATATTGGCCAAGAGAATACAAATGTGCATAAGCATGGTATTAAACATGAGCAAGTGGGACTCAAGCCAGATGTGCAGAGATGTTTCAACATATGAAAGACCATTAGTATCATACACCACATTGATATGAAAAAAATATAAGAATCACATGATAATATTGATAGATGAAGAAAAATCATTCAACAACATCCAACACAAATTCCTGCTTAAGACACTCAAGAAGATAGGAATGGAAGGAGAATTCTTTAATATAACACAAGTTATTTATGAAAAAGCCAACCAATGTAAGGGCCAAGGAGAAAAGACAAAAACAATACCATTGAAAAAGGGAACCAGACAAGGATGACACTCATCTCCAGTCCTATTTAACACTGTGCTGGAGGTCATGGCTAACAGCATAAGGCAAAGGAAATACATCAAAGGTATTCTCCTGGGGAAGGATGAGGTGAAACTTTCATTATTCACACATCATATGATTTTGTATATGGAAAATCCGAAAAGCTCCACTAGCAGAGTACTGGAATGAATAGCGCAGTGGTTCTCAACCAGTGAGTCATGATCCCTGTAAGAGTTGAACAACCATTTCAAAGGAGTCACCTAATTCACAACAGTAGCAAAACTATAGTTATGAAGTAGAAATGAAAATTATTTAATAGTTGGGGATCACCACAATATGAGAAATTCTATTAAATGGTTGCAGCATTGTGAAGACTGAGAATAACTGCATTAGAGTATTATGGTAGTATCCTTCACAATAGCCATGCACACATTGAAATATCTAGGGATATACCTGACTAAAAAAGGGAAAGATTTGTGTGAGGAAAATTGCAGAATACTATTACAATAAACCAAGAGTGACCTCAACAAATAGAGGAACACCCCATCCACATGTATCAGAAGACTCACTATAGTAAGTATAACTGATCCGCCCAAGGCATTATATAAGTTTAATGCAATTCTGATACAATTGTCATCATCTTTCTTCAAAGAATTGGAAAAGCTGATTACCAAGTCCACATGGAGAGGGACAAAATCCAGAATTAGTAGAGGATTCCTTAAGAAGGACAGAGTGGGAGGGCTTGCTTTTCCTGAGTTTACACATATTATACGCCACAGTGGTCAAAACTGCATGTTATAATTCCAGATACCCAGATCAATGGAAAAAAATAAAAATCGAGAAATAAATCCCAAAAACCAGACAATTGATTTTTGATAAGGGACCAAAAATATCAAATGAGAAGCAGCTGTCCTCTTCAACAAGTTGTGATAGAAGAAATAGATATCTACATGTAGAAAAATGAAGCAAGATTCATATCTCATTCCAAGAATAAATAGATCACAGACTTTGAGTTAAAACCCCAAACTATTAGTCCCATCAATAAGGGAGTTGAGACAATCTGAGAATTTTGGCACAGGGAATACATAAACTATCAAAAATAAGGGAGGACATCAATATGGATGAGTCACAAATTAGCAAATGGGATATACTGAAGATAAAACACCTGTGTACATTGAAAGAATTCACCAAGAGAGTAATAAGAGAGTCCACGGATTGGGAAAACATCATTAGCAATGACTCATCAGACAAGTCCTTATTACTAATAATATACAGTGCTCTGCTAGCTTCCCAAAAGCAAAAACTAACTGTCCACACTGGAGGTAGGCAAAGGGCCTGAAAAGAAGCTTCACAAGGGCAGAAATCTGAATGGCTAATAAACCTATGAGGAAGTGTTCCTGATCATTAGCCATAAGAGACATCCAAATTTAAAAAATATTATGAGATACCATCTAGCACCCTCAAAGATAGTCCAATTCAAAAAATCAGAAAGCAACAAAAGTTGCAGGAGCTATGGCGAGATAAGAACTTTTGTTCACTGCTGATGGACCTGCTGGTATGTGCAGTCATGATAAAAATCGATTTGCCAATTTCTAAAAAAGATAGAAATTGATGTACCATATGACCCAGCAATCTCCCTACTGTGCATATACCAAGAAGAGGCAAGAAACAAACCACATCAAGATATCTGTGTGCCAATGTTCATTGTGGCACAGTTCAAAATTTCAAGAAATTGGAAACAATCCAACTTTTCATCAACAGACAATTGGATTAAAGAACAGTGGCATGTACGTATAATGGAGTACTTTCTACTCATCCCTAAAAAGCAGTGATGAACTCATGAAGCACATTGCTGCATGGAAGACCCGGAGGAAATTGTGTTGAGAAGTAAGCCACGTTCGTTCAATAGCACAAGTACAACATGAGTCCTCTACGATAAGTTTCAAAATGCAATCTATGCATTGGGAGAAAGCTACGGGGTGAAGTCTAGGAAGTATGGCAGGAGACAGACCAAATCCAGGGATACATGTTTGCCAACTAAAAAGGAGGGTAAGCATTTAAAAAGGCATGGGTAGCAGGGGAATAGGTAATGTGGCACCCCAAACAAGGGAGGGTGCTGTTTTTAACTCCATAGGGAGAGAAGAACCAGACCCCAAACCTGTGGCCCAAGACATGAACGCAAAATGCCAGCACGAAGCATGGAATCAATAGGACGTGTGAGAGGCTAGCCCCTATCCTACCTAAGCAGACAGAAACCGTCCACTCCCACCCCCAGAAGAATTCACTTCAGAGGACAACACTGAAGCTCAGGGCGAGGGACATGTCTGATCAGAGCACACAGGAGCAAATGAAGTGAGAGACAGATCAGAGCACATCCTGGCCCACCAAACCCTGAAAAAAAAATCCCTGATTAAAGCAGCCAATGCAAAGAGTGAACCATAGGGCATGCCACACTATGAGACAGACGATCACTTATTGACCCACCTTGCTTTGGGGGACAATGCTGGAGATACAGTTATCGAATCATGACGAATCAGATCCTACAACACTGATGTTAAACACTAAGGGCATGCAACAGAGCAATGAAGTCTCCGGGGAATACCAAAAATAAACTTTGGGACCAGGGCTTGGCACCCCATCAGATTCAACTGGGGAAAACTCCTCAAGATGAACAAACCGACCTTGACCTATTTACAGGCTTTTCTTGTTGTATGATTTTTTTGGTCATTATTTTTTGTTGTTGTTTTGTTTTCTTTGTTGCATTGTTTTGCTGTCTTGTTTTTGTGCATATTATTATCTCTGCAGGTCTAGCTAGATAAGATAGGTCAGATGGATAATCTGGAGGGGAAAACAAATGGACCAATGGTTCCAGTATGTGTGTAGGGGGGCGTGGACCTGGGAGAGGGGGAGGTGGTGGAATGGAAAAGTGTGTTAATAGAGGAAAAAGGGAAAAAATAAGTAATCTAAATAGATGGTGAATAGGGTGTAGGAATCCTGGTAGGACTTGATCAGGGCAATGTAAAGGAGAGGAATGATTGAAACACAAATGAAGGCTGAAGAAGATAGTGGAACAAGAGAAAAGTATAACGAAATAGAGGAAAAAAACAAGGAGGCAAAGGGATTCATAGAGGTCTAAATACAGACATGTGCATGTGTAAATATATTTATATATAAGGATGAGGACCTAGATCTATGTGCATATATTTATAGGTTTAATATAAAGGTAGCAGATGGACATTGGGCCTCCACTCAAATACTCCCTCAACTCAAAAAGACTTTGATTTATTAACCTGCCAGTTCTTGATACTCACCTTCCCAACACGATCTTTGAAGACAAAGCAGGTCCCTCATATTTTTTGGACCATAAGGTGTACCTGACCATAAAACACATCCAATTTTTAGAGCAGAAAACAATAAAAAATACTTTGAACTTTACCAGTATACTAAAATATTCTGGGGTGTCACACCTTTAGATCACAAAATGGACCATTGTTTTTCTCCAAGTTTTGGGTGGAAAATGTGTGTCTTATGGTCCAAAAAAAAACATGATACATAAACAAATGTGGTGAAGAAAGCTGATAGTATCTGGCTAACAAAAGATATAGCATTTGGGGTCTTAAAGTTTGAAGATAAACAAGCTGCTGTCTAGCTGAGAAACAACAAAGCCTACGTATAAGAAACCCACCAGATTGTGTGCTGATGAGTTGTTGATCAGATAAGGTATTAGGCATCAAAGTCCCAGAAGAAAAAATCATAAAATTGTGAATGAGTGGGAGTATGGAAGTGGAGATCCAAAGCTCATCTGTAGACAACTGTACATCCCCTTACAGAAGGGACATGATTAGGAGATGACCCAGTCAGGGTGAAGTAATGCACCAATGAAATATACAACTTTCCCCTAGTTTTTTAACGTCTTTTCCTCTCCATTATCATGACCCCAATTCTATCTTAGAAATCTGGCAAGACCAGAGCATGTACACTGGTACAGATAAGAACTGGAAACACAGGGAATCCAGGACAGATAAACCCTCAGGACCAAGTTTGAGAGTAGCCATACCAGGAGGGTAAGAGGAAGGTGGGGTCAGAAATGGGCAATTGATCACAGTGATCTACAAATAACCCCTTCCTAGGAGGATGAACAACAAAAAAGTGGTTGAAGGGAGAAATCAGCCTGGGAGTCACTGTTCGGTGTCAATTTCAGCACTGAGAGTGTAGGCGTGGAGTCTAGCCTTCAATCTGGATATAACCAATGAGATCTCTGTGTGGGCATGGCTTTCTCTGAGAATTCTGGGAAATCTCTTGCTATTTTCCCCATGGAGGTGAGAGACTATAGACACACTCCCTGGCAGCATAGACCCTGAGTCCGAGGAGCTGGAGTTGCTGGAGAAGAAGCCACATGGGCTTACTCTGTTGGAACCAGATCTCTGAAGCCAGAAAAAAACACAGAGAAGACCTCTACCAGAAGCTGAGATGCTTCTACTGCTAGTGGATTCTGCTGATGGACCTGAGCACTGGAAACAGGGAACCATGGGGAGACTTCTGCCAGAGACGTCATGCTTCTACTGCCGCTGAATACACAAGACTGCCACCACTGGCCTGTGATTGTCCTGGTGTTATTGCACGTGCTTCGTGAGTCAGAAGGAGTCTTTATAGACTGGTATTGGACGTATGGGACATATGGGATAATATCGGACTTATGACCTTGGACTGGACTGGGTTGAGATGTATTCTCAATGTTCCATTCCTCTTGTATATAACCTTCCCTTATATCAATATGCATGTTTATGAATTTGCTTCTCCAGTCTACCCAGACTAACACAATCAGACAGTGTAAGACATGAACAAAATAATAAACTTTAAATTATGAAAGGTTCATGAGGGAGGGGGAAATGAGGAGCTGATGCCAAGGACTTAGTGGAAAGAAAATATATTGAAAATGGTGAAGGCAGCAAATGTATAAATGTGTTGACAATGTATATACATATATGTATTATGTATTATGAAAAGGGCTGTATGAGTCCCTAATAAAGTGATTTATTAAAAGTGTGCACTTCCCTGATCATATAGATATTGATTATTTTTTCTTATTTTGCCCTTTTTTATAAAATGTCTGCACAATGATTTTTCCCATTTTCTATATAGTTTTCAATCTATCTTATTGATCATAAGAACTAAATATATTATCATATATACACATATATATATTTGTGTACACATGCACAGATATATGTACTTGTATGCACATACTTGTATGGTGTACATGAGTCTATTGTCAAATATATATAGAAAATACAGTAGACCCATGTGTATCCTTTTTTCAATTCCTTAAGTAGTATCCCTATGTGAGCATTTGCTTAAATTATTTTCACTAGAAATTTTATTTATTCAAAATACAAAGTTGGACTACAATTCCAATTATAATTAACGACACATGAAATAAATTTCGCAACCTTTTTTACCTCACCCAAGTGAAAAGAAATGCCAATATTTTTATTGCATCTTGAATTGTGACTGGAATTTAGGAAATAAAAGGCCAGATCAACAATTAATTGGGTAACATTTTGCCTTATCTCCAAACAAGTAAAGTCCTGGCTTTAATACACCAAGTGTTTTGTTTTGATTTAAGATACAACAGCCTACTTCAAAATGATACTCTATTTGGCCCCATGTTTTAGAATGTTACTCCACATCTTTTTTATTAGAAATATATTTCAAAAGAGCCATTTGAGAAAAGTCAGTGTTAATTTCAGAGTTCCTTTTATGTAATATATATTCATCGGGGCCTGGCTAATGCTTCTAAGACACAGATGAACTTAGAGGGTCCACTTTTCACCAAATTACATTATTTTGGCTAACTACACTATTGAAACAATTCTCTTTTTGGTAAGCCAATCTATGTGTGAAGTACACCTGCGGCTTCAGGTAAGGGTATCAATTTAATTTTAATTGTATCAGAATTCTCTTTCACTTTGCCCCAATTCTTGTGATAATAGTGGAAGCAAATATGATATTTGTCTTTATGTAATTTTGATGTAATATAAACCAGGTTATTATGAATGGCAGATAATACACAAACAATAGCAGAGTTTAATTAATTAATTCTTGATTTTTCAGAAGGCTATGGATGATAATGAAAGTCCAAAATGCATTAGCAGGGTTTCCATGTGTATTAAGTCTCTACTGAATGCCCTCTGACCATAGAACAAGAAAGTAAATAACCTTGCTATCAGACAGAGTTGAAGAGCAAGGGGGATTATTGCAAATATAGCTAGGCTCGATTTTAGCAACTGATTTTATTTCCCTTTTGATCCATTGTAAATTTGTTGTACTTTTTAATATCTTCTGTACACTTTTTGATTGATTTTGTTTTATTTTGCTAATTTCATTGAGTCTTATTATTTTGTGCTATTTATTATAGATGAGAAACAAGATTGATAAATTCATAAAGACAGTACCTGCACAAATAGTTTCTGAAGCTTATGCAGGGGAAGTTGTTGGGTGGAGCTAATAACAATGAGTAAAAGTAAAAAGGCAATGCTCTGTAACTGATGTGAGGGTCTGTGTCAGACAGGGTTCTCTTAGAGAAATAAAATTCAGGACACTAGTAATTATTTTTTATATATTTATATATAAAGAGAAAAGTATATAAGAGAAAAAGAGAAAAAGTTAACTATAATACAATACAGGTTGCTCAGTGCAACTCACTGGAAAAAGTTAACTATAATACAATACAGGTTGCAACTCACTGGAGTCCTTTG